>PVLD010009426.1:0-77107 GCA_004027595.1 Dinomys branickii | reverse complement strand
TTTCATGGCCTGTTGGAGTTGTTTAATTTCGGATGCAATCGTTTCATATCTTGAAGTTATGAGGCTTCCTCGTTCCCTTGTTTCTTCCTCTTCAAAACTTGTTCTGGGTGGGGTTGAGTTTTGAGACTGCGTTTTGCTCCTCTGTTTTCCCATTTTTGGGTATCAGATTCAAAATGTGGAGCTATAAATTCCAAAGGCAATTCAGCAGGCGGAATTCAGCTGCAAAGGCTGCTCCAATGATTCCTTCTCTTTGGGAGAATGTCCCTTAAGCTTTCTGCTGAGATTTGTTCTTTTGTCTTTCCTTTTTTTTTGGGTATCTGATTCATAATATTGAGCAGTGGATTCCCCAGTCAGTTCAGCTGGCAAAGGTCTGCTGCATAGGTTGCTCCAATGACTTTTCTTTGGGGGAATGTCCCTTAAGCTTTCTGCTGAGAGTTCCGCTTAAAAGGCTGTACAGATATTGGTTAGATACTCCCTACCTAGTGACCTGGGTGAGGTGTGTAAGACCGCTCCCCCGCCCTCCCAGGGTTCCCTGGAGGTATAGGGATGGATCTCCTCCCGCACTCGGTGATCTGGTCGCGAGCGCCGATATCTCACCAGTTTTTGGAGTCCCTGCAGGCATGAAGGTTCCAAGGTGCCAGTCTATCCTTTGGGGTTTTCTGCGCAGCCCGCCCGATGCGCGCGAAATGTGGGACCGCTGGGCGTTGCCGCCGCCAGAGAGCCGATCTCTGTCGGGAGTCGCCGGAGAGCTGCGCCGGCTTGGGAGGCGGGAGGGACCGAGCTGTCCGTGTTCTCAGGGCGTTAGGACCCAGCCGATCTTCCTCCTCGCTCCCGGCGTTTGGGGCCCTCCACGCGGCCCGCCCGACACGCGCGAAACGTGGGATTGCCGGGCGTCTCCTCCGCTAACAAGCCGATCACTGTCGGGAGTCGCCGGGGGGCTGCACCGGCTCGGGAGGCGGGAGGGACTGAGCTGGCTGCGCTCCCACGGCGCTTGGACCGAGCCAAGCTTCCTCTCCGCGCGGATCGTCCCTGGCTCCCAGCGCCTGGGGCTTTCCCACGTCTCGCCCCGGCAGCCTGGTCCGCCCTACCACATCTCCCCCGGCATCTCAGAGAAATACGCCCAGTTTGAACTTCCCAGCCGAGGTCCCGGCATTCACGCTCGCCAAGTCTGTCCCGAGCTGGTGGTGTTTATTAAGGAGGATCGCTCCCTTGCTGCTCACCTGGTCGCCATCTTCCCATCATTTCCTCGAGTCCTATAATTTTTAATGTACAGATCTTTTAATTCCTTTGTTAGATTAATTTCTAGGTATTTCATTTTTTAGATGCTGTTGTGAAATGTACTCTTTCCCTAATTTCTCTCCCAGTGAGTTTATTATTTGTACAGGAATACTTCAGATTTTTGGGTATTGACTTTGTACTTAGCTATGCTGAATTTGGCTATTAAATCTAGAAGTCTCTGGTGGAGATTTTGCAGTCTATGTAGAATATTTTGTCATCCACAAAAAAAAAATTAACTTCTTTCTTTCCTATCCTTATTCCTTTTATTTCTTTCACTTTTCTAATTGCTCTGGCTAATGTTTCCAGAACTATATTGAATAAGGGTGGTGACTGTAGACATCTTGTCTTGTTCCTGATTTTAGGGTGAAAGCTTTCAGGATTTGGCCATTCAGTATAATGCTGGCTTTTGGTTTGTCATAGATGGATTTCATTAGGTTGAAATAAAGACTATCTATTCCAATTTTATTTGGAGTTTTTTTTTATCATGAATGGATGTTGGACTTTATCAAATGCTTTTTCTGCATCTGTTGACATGGTCATAAAGTTGTTAATATATTTATTGATTTACATATGTTGAATCATCCTTGCATCCCTGGCATGAATCCTACTAAGTGAATTATGCATAATCTTCTTGATGACTTGCTGCATTCTGTTTGCCAGTGTCTTATTGAGGATTTTTGCATCTATGATTATTAGGGAGATAGGCCTGTAGTTCTCTTTCTTGGATGAGTTCTTCTCTGGTTTTTTTCAAGGTAATGCTTCCTTCCAGGAATAAGCCTGGGAGTCTTGCTTCACATTCAATTTCATTAAAGATTTTGAAAACAACAGTATTAAATCTTTTCTAAAGTTTTTTTAGAATTCAGCAGTAAACCCATCCTAGCCTGGGCTTTTCTTTGTTGGTAGGTTTTTTAACTACATCTTCAATTTCATTGATGGATACTGTGTTATTTAGAATTTTTATATCTTCTTGATTCAGCTTTGGTAATTCATATATATCAAGGAATCTTTCCATGTTTCCTTTGTTCTCAAAGTACATATTGTGATCTTCTGAATGTCAAAAGAATCTGTTGTTATTTCACCTTATCATTCCTAACTGCATGGATTTGAGTCCCTCCTTTCTGGGATAACATTGGCTAAGGGATTGTCAATTTTATTTAATCTTCAAAGAATCAACTCTTTGATTCATTGATTCTTTGTATTGTTTTCTTAAACTCAATTGCATTATTTTCTGCTCTGATCTTTATAATTTTCTCCTGTGGGCTGTGTACTTGACTTATTTTTCTTTTTCTAGAAGCTGGAAGTTCAAAATTAGGTTATTTATTAGAGCTCACTGCTTTTCAGACAGGGTAATTCACTGGTATAAATTTCCCTTATAGGACTGCATTCATTGCGTTCCAATGTTGTATTAGCACTATTGTTCAATTTTTAAAAAGGTCTAATCTCTTCTTTAATTTCATCTGTGACCCATTGGTTATTCAGGGGTGTGTTATTTAATTCCCATGTGTTTATGAAGTTTTTGTGGTTTCTTTTGCTATTGATTTCCAATTTCACTCTACTATGGTGTGATAATATACATGGGAAAATTTCCATTCCTTCACATTTACTTAAGCATGTTCTCTGAGCTACTGTGTGGTCCACTTAGAGAAAGTTCTGTATGCCACTGAGAATAACGTGTATTCTTATGTTGTTAGGTGGAACACTCTGTAGATATGCCGGGTTTATATGTCCAAAAGTTTGCTTCAGTTTTAATGTATCTTTGTTGATTTTTCTTCTAGTTGATTGGTCTATTTGTGACAGGGGGTATTGAGGTCACCCACTGCAATTGTATTAGGGCTTATTTGATTTTTCAAGTTCATTAATACTTCTTTTCCATAGCTGGATGCACTGGCATTTGATGCATATCCATTTATGATTTTTATCTCTTCCTCTTGAGTTGTTCTGTTTAAAAGGATATAGTCATCTCCTTTGTCTCTCTTAATCAGTCTTGGCTTAAAATCCACTTTTTCTGAAAATAGAATAGCTACACTTGCTCTTTTTCTGGGTCCTTGTTGAATGGAGTATTATTTTCCATCCTTTGAATTTCAGTCTATGAATTTTCTTTGAATTAAATGTGTTTCTTGTGTGCAGCATATTATTGGATCTTGCTGCTTGATCCATTCTGCCGGTCTGTTTCTTCTGATTGGTGAATTAAGACCACTTACAATAGTGGTTATAAATGATATGTATTGACTTATCTCTGTCAGGTTACTTTCCTTTTGTTGGTTAACTTTTGTTACTCCTTTGTTTAATTACTTGCATTGCCTGAGAGAGACATTCTGTTGGTTTTCATGGAATTGTAGTCCTCATTATCTCTTTGTAGAATGTCCTTTAGAACATTTTGGATTGCTGGTTTGGTGGCCATAAATCTTTTCAGGTGTTCTTTGTCATGGAAGTATCTTATTTCTTCAACAATTTTCAGAAGTATCTTTGTGGGATACATCAGTTTAGGCTGAAGATTATTTTCTTTTAGATCTTTAAATCCTTTACTCCAAGCTCTTCTTGACTTGAAAAGGGTTAGCATTGAGAAGTCTGCTATGATTCTGATGGGCTTTGCTTTGTAACTGATTTGTTCTTTAACAGTTTTCAATATTCTGTTCTTGCATTCAGTTCCTGAAATATTGACTATTATATTACTTAGTAAATTCTTTTTATCATGGCTAATTGGAGTTCTGTATGCCTCACTTATCTAGATGTGAAATTCTTTTTTCCAGGATTGGGAAGTTTTTTGCTATGACTTCTATAAACAGGTTTTTTATGTCATTTGTTCTATGTCCTCCTTTTTCACTGACTCTGTAAAAATCTTATCTTATTCTTCTTTTCATCATCTAGCAGCTGTTGGATTTATTTTGCATGGTCCTTTGCTGTTTTTAAGAAATAATTTCTTTTTATGACCAACAAGCACAATTCTGTCTTCTATCTATGATATTCCATCCTCCCATTGGTTCATTCTTTTGAATATACCTTCAATTAAAAATGGTTTTGGCACCAAGAGCCAAACTTAGTACCTTGCACTTGCCAGGCAGGCACTTGTGCCACTGGGCTATATCCCTTGCCCTTTCAATGTAATTTTTAATCTCCTTAGTATCTATTTGAAACTGTTTCATTGATTCCATTTCTTACCTATATTGGGCATTGAGCATATGCATCATTTTCCTAAGCCCCTCTATGTCTTTATCCGTATCTGCTCTAGAGTCACTAACCATGTCCTTCACTATGGTCACCATCTCTGTAGTTTTCTGAAAGATTCTTTCTGTTATTTTCCTAGAGTATCATTCATCTGCCTTATTACTTCTTTTGCTACCACTTCAGAGAGTCCAGGTGGGTGGCTTTCAGATTGTTCCAACTCAACACCTGCTTGGTTTAGTGAACTGTAAGTCTGGGGTTTCATCTTGCTTCCTTGTTTTCACATTTTCTGTGGTCAAATGCAGACAATGGCTAGCTGGGACCAACTGAATTGGCTGGAAGTAGATGAGTCAGGAGTCGGGGGGAAGCTATAGGTGTTGGCACCAACGGTGGCAGCCAAAGAGGGTGCCAACATGGAATTCTCAGGAAGAATGGGCTTCTTTTCCCTTTTTTTTTTTTTTTCCTTTGAGATTCAGGGGATGACTTGGTTTCATTTTTAACTCCGTAAAAGCCAATTTTCCTGCAGTCAGGGACTTTGGATTTTGACTACTTCAGTCCTATTTCTGGTTCCTAACATGTATGTTGTGTACCCTTGAAAGATGGTGCAACAGATAAAGGATGGATGCCCCTCAGAGAGACCATTTAGATGCCCTTCTGGACATGCCCCTTGTGGGAACTTATGTGCAACTTAGCTAAGGAGGGCGCAAGGCCTCTTTTATGCCATATGTCAATTGTCATGGAACTGCAGCTGATGGTCCAGTCAACCACTATGACCACTGCTTCCCAGTCTTGGTGCACAGACAGAGCAGCCTATTGCTTAGACTGTCTATTTCACTCACTCATACGGTCATTTAGCAGCACTCAGAGGTTAAACATTCCAAGCCCCCTTCTCTTGAGAGTGGCCTTAACTAACAAGAGTTGATCAAGCTCTTCTTCTGCTTGAACTGAGCAGGACTGACAGGCTGACTAACTAGGGTACCCCCAGGGGTCTTACCAGAATTAGGCAGGCAGGCATCCTCCTTCCTTTGGGGTCTGATGTGAACCACTCAAGTGGGAAGCCAGGAATCCTCCAGACATTTGAGTTGACTCAAGAAATCTCAAGGGCACACTTTCCCATTGAGACCTGGAGATGTTCTTGCTCCGTCTGCAAGAACCACAACTGGTGACCAAAGAGGTCAGCATGGTCAGTCTTTCTGGCTTATGCTTCAGATGCAGCTACAAAAAGAAACACAGAAATGACACCCATGATTTGGAGACAGATTTATTTACACTGATGGGCACTGATTGGGATCATTTCCAGAATATCAGGCCCTGATCTCTCATAGTCTAGGGCTTATATGAGATAAGCAAACAGGAAGTACAGAGGCAAAATAGCTTGTCTGTTGGGGATTGGTGTATACAATGTGCATCATAGTTATCAGCTATGCATCACAGTGACCAGCTATTTCTAAGAGACAGGAGCAACCAGAATTGAGACAGGAACTATTATGTAGGCAACTAAGAAACTAAAGTGTACTGGCTGGGGGAGGGGGGCATTTTCTGTTACACTAGGGTACATCTAACCCTGAATAACTCATCAGCCTTTGCAGTCCACTGCACCCACCATTCCATTCCACTGGTGTGTTTCTTCATGGAATATTCTGGGGTCACCAGTAGTCACCATGCTTCTGCAGGTTCAAGCTATCCCCCTGCACAGTGACTAAGGCTCAGGGAGGAAGCACTACTTGCCACTTCCCCCTGCATTGAGGTCCTTCTTTGTGCTTTTCCATGGGCTTCAATTTTCACTTCAGATCCTTGCTTGGTCCTGGGTAATCACTTCCCTCATTCCTCTCCTCATGTTACTGTATTCCAGCACCTGGACCCCAAACCTTGGAGAGGCTTTTACTCTGCTGTTCACTGCTGTGCTATCTTCCTGGAAGTCCCAGAAAATATAACATTAAAGCACTATAGTAACATAATACTTGTTAAAGGTAATATTCACTGATGACTATTCAAATTAGTAGGCAAGAGTTTTATGACAAATAAGATATTTGCACAGCTTCAGAGTATCCCCTCCACAATCCTACTTTGATAGTTTTAAAATATGTCCACAAATTCATTAAGAGTTCTCCCTCTAGAGCAGGAAATTGAATTAATCTCCTCTTGAGTGTGGGCTAGACTTAAAAACATACTTCCAATGAGATTCTAACAAATATAATATGAAAGAGGAAAAAAATAACCTGATGGTGGAGAAACTTGTCAGATACTTTATATCTTATATAAGTGATTAATTTGATATCACTAGTAATAAGAACTGACATCATGGGACCCTGCAGGGAAAAACTCATTACCTCTGTGGCATTTTTCCCCAACATCCATAACTTCAGTCAAGTCACTATGATACCCCTAAGCCAAAGAATGCTTTACAAAATACCTGACCAGGACTTTCAAAATTGCCAACATCATAAAAATGGAATACTAAGAATCTATTTCAGATTAAAGAAGATGAGGGAAATATAATTACTAAATGTAATGTATTCTGGCTTGCATCATGGAAGAGAAAAAGGCTATTAGTGTAAAACTGAAAAAGCCCAAATAAAGTCACTGATAACATTTTAATGGTGTTATTTCCTTAGGTTTGATTATTATAACCACTGGAGGAGAGCAAGTGAAACATCCACGGGAATTTTCTGGTCTACGTTTAAATCTCATCTCTACATTAAACATTATTTCAATACAACAAGTTACAAATATAACCTATAAATTGGACTTCTTAAAAAGTTATGCCCTGTGTCCTTAATAAGTCAGAGTCTTCTTCCTAAGTTTTGTTTGTTTAGAAATATAATTGGATACATCCAAGATGTGTGTAGAAAATTAAATGTGCAATTTAGGCATCAGTCTGCCACTTCTCCATTGAGAAAATCAGCTACTGTGGCTTTCCTCATGATGCTTGCCTTGTGTCCTCAAGCTTGTATTTGCTGTTTCCTCTTTTACTTGGTCCAAGCTTGCTCTGCAGAGCCAGTTTCTCTCTCACTCTTCACTTTCACTTTTTCAAATAAACTTTATCATCATTAAAGAAGAAAATCATCCCTTCACTTATAAAGGTCATTTTATCCTACCTCAGACTGCTAATGGAGATTCTTATCAATAATATTTCTCCTTCCATGGAAGTCAGCAGCTCTGTACAGAGCGTATTCTGAAATATTCTCAGGATGTCCATGGCGCAGGCTCCTGCCCACTGACTCTGTGCAGCCTTCCTGACCCCATGTGCATCTTTCTGGTCCTGCTGCTCTTCCTCTGTACCCGCTTTCTCTGTCTTCACAGTCTCCCCGTAGTGTTACTTCTACAGATGGTTTCCACAAAATCTGCTCTGTTCTCACTCCACGTCAATGTTCATGTTTCCACACTTGGGTTAAGCCTAGGACCTGCAAATGTTTAAAGTGGCGAGAAGGTATAGGTGGACCCCCTCATACTTCTCATTACAGAAGGGCTCTCTAAGCAGAAAACCACTGGAAAGGTGTTTAGGAGTGTAGCAAATATCTAAGTTAGTATATCCTGGCTGTCAGGCACTGGCCAGGAGAAGGATACAGTGATAAACAAGACAAATGAGGAGACAGTATGAGGCCTGAAGAACTATGCCCTTTCCCTTCATACTCTGGTGAAGTGGGGAGATGAACCATGAAGCCCTCTGCAGGCATGGTTGGGATTAGGTTCCATTTTCTAAGATTTAGGTATCATTTCCTGACCTATCAAAAGGCCCCCAACAGTAGACTAAATGTCTTAGTTACATTTCTCATTGAGGAGACAAAATATTTGACACCCAAATTTAAAGGAGGTTTATTTAGCTCACAGTTTCTAAAAGTTTCAGTCCATAATCAGCCAGCTCCTAGGCAGGGTGCATTGGCAGAGGAGAACAGTTTGTAGTGAGCAGACTGTAGCAAAGCAGGGAGGGAGAGAGAGAGAGTCTTTCCAACACTTATATTTTATGCAGGCTACTTGCCCTACGGCAGGGGTGGCACTCACACCTTAATCCCAGCATTAGACCATAAATTAATCACAAACTCTACATTCAGCTGTCTCCAAAAGCCTGCCCACCATGACTGCATGAGGCTTTGAGGGGATATCCAGACACAGATCATAACACTAAATAATTAGTTTTAATAAAACATATGTATTAGAAAATGTTGAAGATGAATAGAATCCTGTGAGATTTCCAGGGGGATACTGGTTTTGAGAGAAGGGGAAGTGTTCTAGCAAAAGGAAGTCCACAGACAGGACAGGCAGCCACAAAAAAGGCCATGGAAAAGACGGAGTCAGAAAGATTCAATGAAGGTTGATGGCCAAAGCCAGGGCTCTATAGGATCCAAAAGCAAAGTCCTCCTATGGGTGGGACTTTCGTGCTCAGAAATAAGATAATTGTACTTCTCTAAAGAATGTCTTTGTTCTCTTAAAGTTATAATTAATGACACTTGCTACATATCCTGAGTTCCTATAGGCCCAATCTAAGTCAGACTTTCCTGCTTGTAACTCCATATGTTGATCCCAATTTGGCTGAGATATAGTCATTTTTTAAGTAAAAAAACAATGAGTCCCTTTGCAACTGGTTCAGCCCCACACACCACTACCACCAGGTTCATTTGCCTCAAGGTTATTTGCTTTTGCTTTATAAAAAATGCTGCTTTCTGCATTTGCTCTACAATAGCATACCTTTTGTTAAGTGCTCTTTGCACTCTCTGCCCCGTGTTTCTTTCTAGTTTGCGAGAATAGCCACTGGTAACAGTTGGAAACCTGGGCCTGCACAAGATCACAAAACCAGAGGCAAATCAGAAGTCTGAGATGGTGCAGAACTGGGTGGAAACATCAGAGAGTAGCCGCTGTTCATTATACTGTTTGAGGGAAATATTTGGAGCTCAGCAAAAGGGATGGTAAAATTTACGACAAATTATCTAAACAGTTCATCAGATTTAAAAAAAAAAATACTTCATGTTTTTGTGTTTTTTTGTTTAAAAAAGTCCTGAGCAAAGGAAAAGCTAAATGCTTTGAAGACTATGGAGACATGTTATCCAGCAGCCTTCTCATTAAAACTGTTTTGCTTGCTGAACTCTTACCATCTTGTATAGTGAAGCTCAGCATCATTTCCAATGTTTTATTTTTTATTATTATTTTTATTATTTTTTTTACTTGTTACTATCTTTGATTGTTTGATCAATCTTACATTCTTATGTCTAGTGGACTGAGCAACTTTGCTGAAGATAACAGTATGTAATGAAGCAACCATTGTGAATTTCTAACATTTTGTTCTGAGGTCACGTATCATTTTTGTTGTTTTGTGCTGTTTTGATTTTGTCTTCATTGTTGTTTTGTCGGTTTTTTAAATTTTAAAATAAAAAACTGTTTTGTTATTATTTTAGAGTTACATATATATTCATAAAAGTTAATTCACTCTGAATTGAGAAGTTCCTTATATCACTGTATGTGATCATATATCACTGTATCCTATGCTCAAATTTTAAAAACAGAAACAAGATCCCCAAGAGAAAAACGATTCTTTTTTCATCAATTTTTGCTTTGACATTCCAACGTTGGATGGCTAATTGTGGATGATATATTCCCCTAAGTTTGGTTAGCCATCCTTGTGAAGGACCGGGAGGACTTTTCCCTCAACCTTTATTTTCTTAGTGTTTTGCTTTAAAGAGGTGGTGTGTGTGTGTGTGTGTGTGTGTGTGTGTGTGTGTGTGTGTGTGTGTTGAGTGTAATCACTCATGTTTAATTAAAGAAATTTGTTGGGGCTGGGGATATAGCTCACTGGAATAAGAGCCTGCCTGGCAAGTGCAAGGTCCTGAGTTCGATCCCCAGTACCACCGAAAAAAAAGAAAAAAATTTGTTACATCAAGTAATTTATTTGAAAAGAAAGTCCACTCTCTTGGCATTGCCTTGGTTTGTTATTTACTTTAAATAGTACAGACATCATAAAAGAATACCAGGAAAAAAGGTCATAGATAATGACAGCTGTATTTAGCTTTGACACACACAAAAGAACCACACAGGCATAGGCAGTATAACATATGGGGCAAGAACATGACTTCAGAAGCTTTGGCTTCTATCACCATCTCTGCCACTCACTAGTCATGTGATTTGGACAAGTTTTGTTTCATTTAAAGAAAATGATTTTTATTGGTACATTTTAGGTATACATAGGGGAATGGTAAAAAAAATAAGTTATATCATGTACAGGTGAAAATTCCCTATGATGGATGTGATCATTATGAAGAGTGTTTAAGCCTCTTTATGCCTCAGTGTCCTCATCCACAAAATAGAAATAATAAAAGCACACACTTCAGGAGGGTTTCTTGATGTATATAGTGGTGATATATACAAATTATTTGGACACTGCCTGAAATGAAATAACTAAATATATCTTTGTAGTATTATTTTCTTTTTTAAAAGAAGGATTGAATTTCAATAATTTTATTGAAAGGTATATTTCTTAGTACCAAACATAATGGTAGTTGGTTAGGTTACCTCTGCCAACTCCAAGTTAATACTGATGTTTTCAAAATATTGAAATATATCAGCGTTTTGGTAAAACTGAGGTTATCCATAAAACATGGTTTACAAAAAGCCAAAGATAGAATATACTATGGTTCTTTGGTTTACATTGAAATGCTTATTTGCCTACATGATGTCAAAATTGGTTATATCCATTCTGGATAGACTCAAGCTTTAGGCCTCACTGAGTAACTGTTTACAATGCTAAAAAAATACATATAATCTCTTTACATTCATTGGCTCACACGGAGAATTCCAAACACTAACTCATTGATTTCATAATTATGGAGGTGCCTATTGACTTTTCTTAAGATGCAATACAGAAATTTGTGAAAGCATATTCTATTCCTAAAAAAACATCTAGAAGCAATGGCAGCTTTATAGAAACAATTCAGAATAAAACCTGAAGTGCTTTATCTAGCCAGAACTTAGGGTAAAGCAAGTTTTCAGAGTGATAATTGATTCTGAGTTACTACATAATATAATAGAGCATTTTTTAATGGAACTAGACTGAGGAAGTAGACTCTATAGAGAAATTTTTATCATTTATACAAACATAACCTGTTTTTTTATTTTGTTTTATTTTTTAGTACTGGTAATTGAACTCAGGACCTTACATTTGCCAGGCATGTGTTTGTGCCACTGAGCTATATTCCCAGCCATAACCTGGTTTTTTTAGAAGAAATATTAAAGACAGCTCAATGAATATGCCCAATTTACTAGGTCTGTATTTTGGCTTAATAAAAAATTTCTTTAAATTTAAATACAATTCCCATATAGCAATAACATTCTTATTGCTAAATGATATTATTACTTGCATTATGTGTATCAGAAAACTATTACATTATCTAGAAGATAACCCTTATTATGCCTTTAAAAAGTGCATGTGTGAAATGTTGGTTTTGATGTAAATCTCATAATTTAAATTTTAACACTTAAATTAAGCAGGTTACCATTTTCAATATCACCTAAATATAATATATTGATCCAATATAGAAAGTTAGGTTAATGTTAGAAGTGAAGATTCACAGCTCACCTCTTCAGGCTTGTATGAAGTATTTCACATTGATGCCTCTAGTTTTACAGATGAATTCAAATCTAAAGAATCCTACTATAGCTTTATATTAGGCAGTTTTTTACCAAGTTGGAGAACATCATACTAATCTAGTTGTGACGTTTTGAGGCTTCATAACTTAAATCTATCATAACAATCTGGAATCCATAGTTCAGGGTTGTGAAGAAAGGCTTCAAAGAAATATTTTTTGTTGTTGAAATAATACTATTTATGTAAATAACAAAAACCCCAACTTATTAAAAGCTGGTTTAAATATGACTAGCTTGCAGTATTATTTTCAACCAGTGCCTTGAAATCACAAATGGAACTAAGTTAAATGGTGATTTGGTGGGCAATTCTCAAAATTAACTAAAGCTACCAATAACGTGGCTTTCATTACCAAGTTAGTGGCTTCCAAAGGAGAATCTATGCAGTGCCATGTCCCAAAACAGGTAAAGCATTAGGAACCAGATCTTCTCATCATTTGCATCTCCAGTACAAAAGCTAAGAATTCTGAGATAAACAAATGCAATGAATTTGAAAATGATCTGCCATCTGCTTCCACCTGTGACGTGAATAGTGGGAGTTATCAAGGATCTCTCCCTCAGTGGGAGTTATCAAGGATCTCCCTCCCTTTGAGGGAGACATTTTCCTGCAGAATCCAGAAAGGAGCAACAACTCAAGATGACTAAACACAGCAACTCCTCCGAACCTGTACTAACATCGTCTGTCATCAGCCTAACTTTTATAATCATAGGCATTGAAAGCTTTGTTGGGATCATTGTAAACAGTTTCATCATGGCTATAAATGTGACTGTGTGGGTTCAGAAAAAGGCCATTTCCACCAGTGGGCAGATTCTACTTTTCCTGAGTGCCTCCAGAATAGCCCTTCAAAGTTTCATGCTGCTAGACATTATCTCGATCTGTACATTTACACATTCTTATTTCAGATGTGTCTTCGATTACACATCCAGAATGTGTTTCATGTTCTTAAATTGTTGTGGCCTCTGGTTCGCTGCTGTGCTCAGTTTCTATTACTTTGTGAAGATTGCCAACTTCTCCTATCCCCTTTTCCTCAAGCTGAAGTGGAGAATTTCTGGATTGATTCCCTGGTTCCTGTGGTTGTCAGTGCTCATTTCCTTCAGCATCAGCATCTCATTCCCCAAGATTATCTGCACTGTGAGTTATAACAGTTCTTTTACTTTCCACCATTCCATCTATACAAAGACTAATGGGATCAAACTGGCTATTTTCTTTAACCTTGGGATCTTTGTTCCTCTGGCGATTTTCATCGTGACAGCCACTCTGCTAATCATCTCTCTCAAGAGGCACACCCTACTGATGAAAAACAGTGCCACTGGCTCCAGGGACCCTAGTACGGAGGCTCATGTAGAGGCCGTCAAAGCAATCAGCTACTTTCTCATCCTCTATATTTTCAATGCAGTCGCCCTGTTTCTCTTGCTGTCCTCCATCTTTCCTCAGACTTTTCTCTGGACTATTTTGCTCAAAATCATCATTGCTGCCTATCCAGCTGGCCACTCACTTCTACTGGTTCAGGACAACCCTGGGTTAAGAAGAGCTTGGAAGCAGCTTCAACCTCAAATTCATCTTTGTCCAAAGATGTAGATTGTGAGATGAGCACCTGAAGAGGACCACAGGACCTGGGACAACCAGCCCTACCCTTCCCTCAAATAGACCTTTCTTCCCTCCTTTCTTCCTCCAACCTGGTTGGATCCCTTTACCTGGTGTGAGTTTTTTGTATAGGAGGTTGATCTTCATTTTCTGTTTTACTTCATGGGCACAGTCCTACTGATGTGTCATGTGTTTTTCTCCCTGAGCTCACTCTGCCTGCCTTCTCTTGCTCT
Source organism: Dinomys branickii (assembly GCA_004027595.1). Classification (NCBI taxonomy): domain Eukaryota; kingdom Metazoa; phylum Chordata; class Mammalia; order Rodentia; family Dinomyidae; genus Dinomys; species Dinomys branickii. The sequence continues at coordinate 63,220 of PVLD010009426.1, read as the reverse complement.
ATCTACAGGTGTGATTCTAGATACTGACTCCACATTAAAATGTCTACAGGTGACTTTTGAAAACATGGATGTCTAAACCCAGGCTCAGGCCTTCTAATCAATGAAATCATAATTTCTGTGTTGGAACTTAGATAGTTCCCTGAAGTCTTCAATTCTGATGTGCAGCCAGCATTGACACAGCCACCAAAATAGAAGGTTCTGAAGCTTTAGATCCTGATAACTCTACCCATCCCCTTCCTCACACATTTTAAGCACATTCAAAATGATATATAGTAGGAAAAAAGGAGATAGATTTTCTGCAGATGGGAAAGAAAGAGATGGAGGGAAAGGAAGAGGACATAAAAAGTATTGAGATGTGTTATGTATATGTACAAACTCCCCACAATCAATGTAATCACTACACTCTGCCAACATATACTCAAAAATAAAAAAGAAAAGAAACAATAAAACTGGAGATACCTCAGAGTATTATTCTCCAAAAATTTCCTGCAAAAAAAAAAAAAACTAGGCCAGGCATGGTGGTGCATGCCTGTAATCCCAGCATGGTAGAGCCTAAGGCAAGAGAATCTTGAATTCAAGGCCAGCCTGGGCTGTGTAGTGAGTTCAAGGCCAGTTAGGACTACATAGCAAAACTCTGTCTCAAGAAAAGGAAAAATAAATAACTTGGAAATATCTCTCAAGATTAAAATGCAGAGGCTGGGGATATAGCTCAGTGGCTTAAGTGCCTGCCTGGCAAGCACAAGGTCTTGAGTTTGATCCCTGGTACTGCAACAACAAAAGCAAAGGATTAAAAATGCAGAAAGTATCTTTCAACTTTAAAAAATTACTCTCTATTTTCCTATACACATGACTATAAATTTATACATATGTGAAAATATTTGAAGTTCTTTATTAGGACTTTGTTTACAAATGAAAAGTTTCAATGAAATATTAAGCCAGGTGTGGAGGTACACACCTGTAATCCCAGCACTCAGGAGGCTGAGGCAAGAGGATTGCTGTGAGCTCAAGGATGGCCTGGACTACATAGCAAGACCCTGTCTCGAACAAACAAACCAAAAAAAAGAAAGAAAAGAAATATTATGTCAACATTTTTAAAGGAAAGAAATACATGCATAGATTTTAAAATATATAATATGTTAAGTGTAAAAAATAAAATATTTTATTCATCCATTTATGTCTGCTTTTACAGAATATTTATTTTGCATGTATTTAGATACATGTATAAAGTTTCTGGAATAAGGAATCAAAAATTATTAACAGAGGACTTCTAACTAGAGTCATTGGGTATTTGGGGTATATAAACCATTTGTACTGTGTTTTATGCCTTTCTGCGTCACTGAAACTATTCATAACATGTAAGAACTAATAGAAATTTATATTATTTTTTAATGAGAAAGAGAAATAGGTAAGTATAAAAGATGTGTGTGAGGTTACTATGCACTTTAGTTTATTAGTTGAATCTACTGTTGTTTTCTATTTAAAAAATGCAATTATCTGAAATCACAAATTAAGTATCTTACTCTCTTATCACTACCTCTCATTTTCCCACTTTATCTACTCAAAAGCTGATATGGAAAAATTACAATCTAGGAATTCATTTGCACCTCTGTATTCTCTACCCTTCTATAGGACTTTCTCTTCACTTTCTTACATATTCTGCTTGGATTAGGCCCACATCCCAAAAAATACTTTCAGTATTTAAAGGCAAAATGAACTATACTAGAAATTTCTTAGACATAATTCAAAAGAGGAAGATGAAACAAAGTGGAGACACTCAGACAAATCATATGTTGATGATTTTTTTCACAAAAGGTTTCATGTACATGCAAGTTCTTTATACTCTCTTTTCTATCACAGGATGCCTGCAATTTTTACTAATATAATTTTTATATAAACAAATCACACTGTACTCTAATTTCCTGGTCCTTCTCCCACTTTAACTCCACAGTGTCAAATATCTTCACTCTATATAAACGCACCGAACACTGTGTTTCCTCCTAAGCCTCTGAGTGTTACTTGACAGCATTTCATAAATGGATAAACTTAGATTTCTGTGGATTCTTAACATCAGCCCATCTGAACATCATGAGCACTCCTAATCTGTATTTCCCTTGAGAAGCCACTCATTAACTGCCTTAAATGCCTAACTCACATCTTTTCCTCGGTCCTCACACTTCAGATCTCTTTCTCCCTGCCTCATTTTCTACTGATTAAATCCCTAAATTCATGACAGATATTCCTTCATTTTCCCATTCCATAGACTTACAAAACCACCAATTTTATCCTACATTTCCAATTATTTTAATAAGAAATAAATGAGTGCAACTCAACATTGGTGTTTATTAGTTCGTTGTTTTTTTAAAACAGGGTTTGGCTATGTAGTTTAGGTTTGTCTTGAATTCATTATGTAGCTCAGGATGCCCTTGAACTCATATTGATCTCAGCCTCCTGAGTGCTGAGATTATGGACATGCACCACCATCCCCATCTGATGCTGTTTAATTCCCTCCGCTATACTTCTTCTTCCTGCAGGTCCCATTTTTCTGTGTATTTTAGTTTCTTTTCTCTTAAGATTGGGCCTTTCCTAAAATATTTGGTGATCCTTGAATGTTGGTACTAAAAATTTGATTTAAAAATGTAAAAATTAATTTTAAAAATTTTTTTCAGGAGAAAAATTACATTAAAGCCTCAGGAGCCTCAGTGAGCTGGTTGGGAGGGAACAAACCCCACCCACCACCCCTCTGCCATTCAGGTAGCCTCTGACTGGGGGAACGCAGGTGCCTGGCCCATATCCTTACACTGCAGGTCAGGCAGCCAGCATGGGAAGTGCCTGAGACACAGTAACCATCTTGTCTGAAGGAATTCAGGGTAAGGCAACTCTTACAAAAGGAAACACTTTGCATTCAAAAGCCTAATTTATGATCAGCTTTGTTATATATCTATAGACTTTTCTTCTATGGCCTAAGTACAAGATCAATAGTTACCACAGTGTCACTTTCTAAACTGTGCTTATTGCTAATTGTACTACTATAGCTGGGATGTCATATCTGTTGTATGACAATCAGTTGCGCCCCCTTGTGCAGCAATATTGGGAAGCTCTAGGGTAATAACCATACTGCAGCCCTACACCAAAAGACTGGGGACTGAACCAAACAGACACCAACATCCCACTAGCAATTAATTGGAAAGGTAGGATCTTGGGATGAACATAAACCAAAAATCTCCTACACAAAGAAGATACCCCTAAAATACAGACTGTACCTGGAGAGGCCATGATACTATTGATATAGCTACCTACTACTAAAAATCGCAAGTATCACCACAGAAAACAAAATAAATATGTTTTTGAAATAGAAAACGTCAAAACAAAGGACAAAAATGCACTCAGAACTCCAGTCCACTCACAACAAGTCCAAGAGACATTAACATAGAAGAAATTTGAAGTCACATGCTTGAAATTTCTGAAATGATAGAAACTGAAGTAAAGAAACAACTCCATCAGGCTATAAAAGAAATCAAATCAGAAATAATCTCTCAGATAAAAAAAGAAGTGACAACCATAATGAAAGAATTGCTCAGCATATCTAAAGAAGACATAGATAAAAAAAAATAGAGGAGAATAGAAAAATGATGGAAACCTTAAATGAAAAATATAGGAAAGAATTAATATGCATGAAACAGATTCAAAGTGATATACAGGAAATTAAATATTTAATCAAAAGCTGGCAAAACTGCTGGAATGAAACTGAATATAGGCTTTCAGACTTTGAAGACAGTATTGAGCTAGCAACTGGAAAAGGAAAGATCTCTTAAAAATAACAAGGAACAAGGAAATAACAATTCAACAGCTGGAAAATGATGCAAAAAAATAAGACAGGTGTTAAAAAAGTGGGAGTCAACACAAATGACATAAAGAATATCTGCAGAAAGAATAGAAGAAAATTTCCCAAGCATGGCAAAAGAGTCTGACATATAGGTAAGTGAGACAGATAGCACTCATTTTAGCTATAACCAACATAAATCTACACCCAGACATATAATAATCAAGATCCTATAAATTCAGCCAAAGAACAGAATATTAAAAGCTGTTAGAGAAAAGAAACTGATCACCTATAAAGGAAAGCCCATCAGAATCACAGGAGATTTCTCAACACAAACCCTCAAGTCACAATCTTGGAATGAAGTATTTCAGGTCCTGAAGGAAAACAACTTCCAACCCAGATTTTTTTGATGTACCCTGAAAAACTATCTTTCAAAATTAATGGAAAGATATTTCAACAACAAAGAATAACTGAAAAAATTCATGACCACCAAACCTACCCTACAAAGAGTACTGAAAGATATTCTAGAAAGAGATAAAAATGACCAAAATTCCAAGAACAATAATAGCATGGAACCAGCAAGCATGGCAAGCTATTAAACAGAGGGGAAAAGTAGGGAGCCAATAGCAGGAAAATGACATGACCAAGATAAGCCAATACATATTACTTATAACCATTAATGTAAATGGCCTCGATTTACCAATCAACAGAAACAGACTGGCAGAATGGACAAAGAAACAAAATTTAGCAATATGTTGTATACAAGAAACACATTTAACTCAAAAGGAAATTCATAGACTGAAAATCAAAGGATGGAAAACAATACTCCATGTGACAAAAACCCAGAAAAAAGCAGGGGTAGCTATTCTCTTTGCAGACAATGTGAACTTCAAACCAAGAATGATCAAAAGAGATACAGAAGGGCTGGGGATATAGCTCAGTGGAATAAGCGCTTGCCTAGCAAGCGCAGGGTCCTGAGTTCGATCCCCAGTACCGCAAAAAAAAAAGAGATACAGAAAGTCACTACATACTTGTCAGGGGAAAACTTCAAGAGGAAGAGATAACAATCATATATATATATATATGCCAAATATGAGAGTACCCAACTATATAAGACAAATATAAACAGACATGAAAAATCAAATAAGCAATAGCATGATCAGATAGGGGACCTTACAGGTGCCCTTATCATCACATTGTCACAAAGACATAGGTCAACTAGACAAAAAATAAGCAAAGAAATAACAGAACTGAACCAAATTTATGAACAAATGGATTTAGTAGATCTTTACAGAGTATCACACAACAAAATTAAAATACACATTCTTCTCAGCTACACATAGGACATTCTCTAAAATAGCCTATAGAATATGCTTAAGTAGTTGCAAAGGAATTGAAATTATCCCAAGCATATTATCTGACCATAGTGCAAAGAAATCAGAAATTATTGACAAAAGAAATTGCAAAAACTCCATAAACACACAGAAATTAACTAACACCCTCCTGAATAACCAATGGGTCACAGATGAAATTAAGGAAGAAATTAAACATTATTTACAGTCAAAAGAAAATGCAGACACAAGTTAATGACACCTGTGGGATGCAATGAAAGCAGTCCTCAGAGAACAATTTATAGTGGTGAATTCTCACATCAGGAAAACAGAACAAGCACAAATAAACAACAGAATGCTGTGCTACCAAGTTTCTAGAGAAGAAAAGCAAGTCAAACCCAAAGAAGTGAGGAAATTACAAAGATCAGAGCAGAAATTAGTGCAATGGAGACTAACAAAACTACAAAGAACTACTGAATCAAAGAGCTGGTTCTTTGAAAGAATGAATAAAATTGATAAATCCTTACCAAAAATAGGAAAGAAAAGAACAAACTTCATGCAATAAGGAATGAAAAGTGTGAAATCACTACAAATCCTATAGAGACACAGAAGATCATCAAACCTACTTCAGAAACTTTTACTCTCATAGGGTGGAAAACACAGATGAAAAGGACAGATGCTTAGGTATATAGGAATTACCAAAGTTGAATTAAGAAGATTAAAAATTTTTGAATAACCCATCAGTTAATAAAATTGAAAATACAACAAAAAAAACTTACCAACAAAGAAAAGCACAGGTCCTGATGGATTCACAGCTAAATTCTACAAGAAATTTAGAGATTTAATACCAGTACTGCCTAAATTCTTTGATTAAGTTGAAAAGGAAGCTACTCTCCCTAATTTATTCCTGGAGGCAAGTATTACCCTTGTATCAAAACCAAAGAAAGATCCAAACAAAAAAGAGAACTACAGCCAATCTCTCTAATCAACATAGATACAAAAATCCTCAATGAAATAATAATAAACAGAATGCAGCAAATCATCCAGAAGATTGTACAACATAACCAAGTGGGATTCATTGAAGGAATGCAGGGATGGTCAATATATGCAATTTAATAAATATAATACACTCTATCAACAGAGCTAAGGACAAAAATCACATGATCATCTCAAAAGATGCAGAAAAGCTTTTGACAAAGTCAAACACTCATTCATGATTTTTTTAAAAAGCTAGAGAAAATCAGAATAGATGGTCTTCACCTCAATCTAATAAAAGCCATCTGTGACAAACCAACATGCTAAATAGACAAAGCTTTCACTTTAAAGCTTTCACTTTAAAATCAAGAACAAAGGAAGAAATTCCACTGTTACCAATCCTACTCAACATATTGCTGGAAATGTTAGCCAGAGCAATTATACAAGAGAAACAAATAAAAGGAATCAAGATAGGGAAGGAAAAACTGAAATTATCATTATTCACAGGTCACATGATACTCGACACAGAAGACCCCAAAAACTCTACCATAAGACTTTTAGAGTCAATCGCCAAATTCAGTAGTGTAGCTGTATAAAAAAAAAAAAACACTCAGAAATTAATAGCATTTCTGTACACAAGCAACAAACACAGAGAGAAATTAGGTTAAAAAAAAAAAACTCTTCACAGTAGCATCCCCCAAAATTAAATACTTAGAATTCAATCCAACAAAGGAAGTAAAAGATCTATACAGTGAAAAATACAGTACTCTGAAAAACAAGGTTGAAGAGGATTTCAGAAAATGGAAAGATACTCCTTGCTCATGGATAGGAAGAAATAACATTGTGGAAATGGCCATATTCCCAGAACTGTTATACAGATTCAATACAATCCTGGAGACAATGTGTATCCTAATCAATATACCATTAGTATACCTCACAGATCTAGAGAAAACATTTCTAAAATTCATCTGGAACCAGAAGAGACCTAGAATAGCAAAAGCAATCCTAGGCAACAAAGGAAAGGCAGAAAGCATCACAGTCCCTGACTTGAAATTATACTACAAAGCTACTGGGATAAAATCAGCATGGTACTGGCAAAAAAAAATGACCTGAGGATCAGAGAAACAGATTAGAAGATGCATACACAATTACAAACACACTCAGCCACCTTCTATTTGACAAAGGGACAAACAAGTTCACTGGAAGAAGGACAGCCTCTTTGAAAAATGGTGCCAGAAAGACTGACTTTCCACATGCTGAAGACTAAAACTAGACCCATGCCTATCCCTATGCACTAAACTAAAGTCAAAATGAATAAAATATCTAAATATTAAAACAGAAACACTAAATCTACTGGAAGACAAAATAGGTAGAAAACTTGAAGACATACAGTATGCAGAAAGTTCATGAACAAAAACCAAATTGCATGGGAAATACTTTAAAGAATCAACAACTGGGATCTCATTTTATTGAAAAGTTTTGCACATCAAAAGAAATCATCAACACAGTAAAAAGAAAACCAATGAATCGGGACAGTTTTAGCCAACTGTCCCTCAAAGGACTTTTATCTAAAACATATAACGAATTTTTAAAAATCAGACCACCCAAAATTCAAAGACCCAATCCAAAAATGGGCATCTGAAATGAATACATCTCAGAAGAAGAAATACAAACAGCAAATATATAATATGAAAAAATGTTCAACATCATTGGTCATTTGAAAAATGCAAGTTAAAACAACACTGAGATTCCACCTCACCCCAGAAAGAATGGCTATCATCAAGAAATCAACCAATAGCAAATTTTGGAGGGGCTGTGGAGAAAAGGAAACCCTTCTCCACTGTTGATGGGAGTGTAGATTGGTGAAACCACTGTGGATATCAATGTGGAGATTCCTCAGAAAACTAGGATTATAGTTCCCATTCAATACAGCTATTCCCCTTCTGGACATTTTTCCAGAAGAACTGAAAACATCATACCACAGCGACATGTGTGCACCCATGTTTATAGCAGTGCAATTTGTCATAGCTAAATCTTGGAAAAAACTCAAATGCCCATAAACTGAGGAATGTATAAAACAGTTGTTTTATACAATGGAGTATTACTCAGCTATCAAGAAAGATAAACTCAAGGCTTTTATAAGTAAATGGATGCAACTAGAGATGATACTCATAAGTGAAAAAAATCAGACCTGCATGTGTAAGTATTATATTGTCTCCCTAGTGTAATAAATTGAAAAAGTAAATAAAATCTGAAAGGTAGAATAGATAGGGGGAAAGAAACTGCTCCAAAGGACAGAAAAACTGAGATGAGGGAAGGGAAAAAAGAAAGAAACAAGGAAGAGAAAAATGTGTATGTGTGTGTGTGTGTGTGTGTATACACACACCAAAAAAAAAGATATCTAAGATAATTGTAACTACTAATTCCTATTGACTTATTGAAAGGAACATTTAATGCTTAATTCTCTATCAATTTTACATGCCTATATCTTGTAATCTGAACAACTACTTTGAAGATAACAATATGCAATATAACAACCATTGTTGATTTTCTATCATCTTGTTTTGAAATTTGGCATCATTTTTAATGTTTTTCTTATTTCTTTTTCTCTTTTTAAAAAATAGTATTAATGACACTAATCTTGAAACTCTTTTTCAAAAATTGAAAGGAAAGCACTACTTCCAAAATCATTTCTGGAAGCAAGTATTATACTGGTTCCAAAACCAGAGAAGAATCCAATCAAAAATAAAATTACAGACCAACGTCCCTGATGAATATGGATGGAAAAATCCTTAATAACATATTGGCAAGTAGAATGTAGGAAATCATCAAGAAAATTAACACCATGACCAAGTAGAATTCATCCCAGTGATGCAGGTATAGTTCAACATACACAAATCAATAAATGTAATACACCATATTAACAGAACCAATGACAAAAATCACATGATCATCTCAAAAGATGCAGAAAAAGCATTTGACAAACTCCAACACCTATTTATGATAAAAAAAAATCCTACAGAAAATTGGAATAGATGGTCTTTATCTCAATCTGATAAAAGCCATCTATGACAAACCAACGGCTAACCTCATACTAAATACCAAAACTTGAAAGCTTTCACTCTAAAGTCAGGAACAAGACAAGGATGTTCACTATCACCAATCCTATTCAATACAGTTTTGGAAATATTACACAGAGCAATTAGACAAGAGTAAGAAATAAAAGGAATAAGGATAGGAAAGAAAGAAGTTAAATTATAATTATTTGTAGATGGCATGATACTCTTCATAGAAGGCCCCCAAAACTCCACCAGAAACTTCTAGATTTAATATCCAAATTTAGTAGTGTAGCTAGATACAAATTCAATAGGAAAATTCAATAGTATTTCTGTACACAAGCAACAAACTCAGAGGTAGAAATTAGGGAAAGAACACCCCTTATACTAACATTCAAAAAATGAAATACTAAAGGATAAACCTAGCAGAGGAAATAAAAGATCTATACATTGAAAATTACATTACTCTGAAAAAGAAGATCAAAGAGGATATCAAAAAATGGAAAGGTATCCCTTGCTCACAGATAGGAAGACCCAACAGTGAAAATGGCTATACTCCCAAAATGGTTATACAAATGTAATGTAATCCCAATCAAAATACCACTAGCATTCCTCACAGAGCTAGAGAAAGCACTCCTAAAATTCATTTGGAACCAGAAGAGACCTACAATAGCAAAAGTAATTCAGGGCAATAATTCAAGTCAGGGGCATCACAATCCCTGACTTGAAATTATACTACAAAGCTACTGTGATATAATCAGGATAATATTGGCAAACAAACAGACGTGAAGACCAGTGGAACAGAATACTAGATGCAGATGTAACGCCAAACACACTCAGCCACCTTATCTTTGACAAAGGGGCCAAACATGTTCACTGGATGAATATATAATTAAGCACTGGAAAATATTGAAATCTACATGTTGAAAAGGAGCTGTTTAACATATTTCTGCACCTGAGAATGACCTACCTAGGCCTTAGAGCCAAAATGGAATGTAGAGGGAAGTATTAATTATGGTGCTATTATACAACTAGAATTGTACTATAAGAAAGAGAAAGAATTGTTAAAATTATCTTATATTCTGAATTTCTTTTTATTAAGAAATAATCCTTACCTCTGTTCAAAATGTAAATATAAAAAAGATACCTCTCACCCTTAATGCATCCACTGTCACTGAGCCTGAGGCTGCTTCTCCTTGCCCTTTGGAAACTGAGGATAAGGTCTGCAAGGTAACTTTAATCAAAGCCTCACCATGACTGAGTCTAAGGCTTCCCCTACTTGCCCTTCCAGGCTTGAGGGTGGAGCTTCAAGCCATAATTAAAACCTCCATGAGGCTGTATCCATGCTTAGCTGATTTTACTGAAGCTCTTTAAGGATAATATCCCTAACATGTAGTAAATGGGGAATTTGACCATAATTTTGTCCCACCTCATACCCACCTTCTGATTTCCCATTGGATCAATATTACCTGAGTAGATATGCTTGTAATATTATTAGTTAACTATAGTTTTGTCAAACCTTACACCCACCTCACCTTGTGGTTTTACTCTGTAAAATTCCCTTAAGAAGCATGTTCTCCAGTTCCCACCCACTTGTGGCCTGCTTATGTCCCTCATAGACAAAAGCTTTCTCTTAATAAATACTGCCTACTCTTTAAAAAAGAAACTATTTTGTTCAATTCTATGCAAGAATTTGAAAACCTTCTTTCTAGAAAAACATAATATACCAAATTAACTCCAAGAGAAGTAGAAAATCCAAATAGAATATTCATCGTTGTTGACTTTGAGAAAGGTGTCAAGAGCCATTTGTCTTGGTTACTTTTCTCTCATTGCTGAGATAAAATACCCAACGCGCAAAACGAAGGAAGGAAAGGTTTATGTAGCTTACAGTTTGTGGAGGTTTCAGTCCATACTTGGCTGGTTCTGAGCAGGGTGGCACATGGCAGAGGGCAAACTGTTCAGGGTAGCAGAGCACAGTAGAAACAACCAACAAAAGGGAGGAATGGCTGCAGGAGTGAAGCAGGCAGCCTCTTTATCTCCCTTACAAATACAAATTGTTCCCCCTAGGGTATAGCTCTCACACCCACAATCCCAGCAAACTATCTGCCCTAGGGCAGGTGTAGCTCTCACACCCATAGTCCCAGCATTGGATCATGGATCAGTCATAAACTCTAAAAGCCACCAAATAACTGCATGAGGATTTGGAGGGACATACGGACAAAACCACAACACCATTCCCCAAAAAGTTCCAGGAGAAGATATCCACGAGGCAATTCTGACTTCTTTTTAAAAGCAGATAACTTCAAGCCTATATAAGTTGAATCAAAGGATAAAAATTAAAGGAAGCTTACAAATTTTTATGAATCTAATATAATACAGATAGGAAAACTCAATAAAAAAAACTCCCAGAAAACCAGAAATGAACTTTATTTATTAGTATTTATCCAAAGATACTAAATAAAATTTAACAAAATATTTAGGATAAACATTTATTACATAAAACTAAAGACAATATAGGCTTAGAAAACATATTATTCTGGGCATGGTGATACACACCTGTAATCCCAGCACTTAGGAGTAAAACAAAAGGATCCTTATGATTTCCAGGCCACCCTGGCTACGTAGTGAGTTAAAGATCAGTCTGAAGTCCGTAATGAGACCCTGTCTCAAAAAAAAAAAAAAAAAAAATAGAAAAATAAAGAGAGTGACAGGCGGGGATACTCACCACTATACTAACGAGGACGACGACACTCATAAGTGAAATAAATCAGAGGTACATATGCAAGCAACGTATTCTGTCACTGGTGTAAGAACCTGAGGGTGGGAATATAAACTAAGAGGTGTGAAGGAAATCTGTTCAAAAGTAAAGAACAGATGGGATGAGGGAAAGGAGAAAAGGAAGAAAGAGGCAATTATATATGTATGTATGTATGTATGTATGTATGTATGTACATATGTGCAGGATGGCTAACATGGTTCCACTATTGTCTTATGTCACTTTATGGTAAGGAATAGTTGATGACTGGTTGTTTGATCAACGTTGTATGTCTATATGTGTTTTCCTGAGCATACACTTTGAAGTTATCAATATGTAATGGAACAACTATTGTTGGTTTCCTATTGCTTTGTCTATAATTCAATTTTGATTATACTGTTATTGTGCTACTTTGTGTCTCTTTGTTAATGCTTTCCTTTTTTGTTGATGTTGCTCTTTTTCTGTTACACTTTAAAAATAAATAAATAAATAAATAAATAAAAAAGAGAGTGAAAATGCCAATACAATTTACCATATTAGTAGCAAAAAGGAGGTAAAAAATCATAATGGTAAATACTGAGGAAAGAAAATTCAACATGCATTCTTAATTACTTTTAAATATCTTTAAAGGAATAATTTATTTCTTAACATGATAAAATTCATCTACCCCAAGTTAAAAGCCAATGCTGGCATGGTGGTGCACAACTGTAATCCCAGCACTTGGGAGGCTGAGGTAGGAGGATTGTCACAAGTTCGAAACCAGCCTGAGCTACAAAATGAGCTCAAGGCCAGCCTGAACTGCATAGCAAGACCCTGCCTCAAAAAGACCAAAAAAAAAAAAAAAAAAAAAGCTAGCAACATTCTTTTTGTTGTTTTTTTATATCAACTCTGTTAGAATCATCTTTTAACAACAAATGTTAAGGCAATGTGTCTAAACACTTCCCTGTATGTATTACAATATAAGCTTACTCTTCCTTACTAGTCCATATCAAATGCACAAAAAGGTCTTCTTTTTGGTACATTTGTAAACATATGTAATATATTTTGATCACTTCCACTCTCTACTTCCCTCTCTGCCCCCCCCATTTCCTTCCTCTTCTATGGTAATGTCCCTTCTGATTGCACCCCACATCATTCTTAAGGAGGAAACATTATTATATCCATTAAATTCAAGAACAAGATCAAAATATGTTAACAATGTTCCTAGATGGCAATACAATTAGAAAAAAGAAATAAAATATTTCTAAAAATTGGAAAATGTGGAAGCATCACCCTCTGCAGGACATGATTATACAAATAAAAAAGGAACAACTGAAAAATTATTCCTAATAATAACAGTATAAAGCCTGGAAAGGAAAAAGTAAATATGGGGGAAAAGGTAAAATATTTGCAATAAAGTTTAAAAAATGGAAATGATCAGTGCACAGCAGAAGACTCAGCCCAAGACAAAAGCTACCCTGCTGTCAAGTGAAATAGGGCAGTGTCACTAGGTATAATATTCTGTGAATGAGTCCACATTTAGTGTGATTTTGACAAAAGTACCAGTAACTTTTTAGGCAAACTAGTGGTAGCCATTATTTGGAAAAATAAAGCAAGGTAACTATAAACATTGTAAAAGTGGGAAAGTAATAGGCAAGAATTAATCCTCTGAGCTACCACACACATTATGAAGCTAAAGTAGTGTGGTACTGGGTAATGAATAGCCAATGTAATGGAGTAAACATCAAGGAAAATGAGAATTTAATATGAGTGATATTATAAATCTAATACTCAGTAAATGACATTAGAAACACTAAGTAGCAAAGTGCACAAAGATAAATGTGGATGTATTTCCTGTATCACACATTAGGAGCATATCAAATGGATCCAAGGCAAAATGTGAAAAAAAAATTAAGTACTAAAAGAAATCTTGGAGATTTCAAAACTAATTTTGGAGCAGGAAAGCCTTTTCTAAATATAATAAAAGAAAAAAACAAGCATGAAACAATTTATCAAATTTGATTATATAGGATAAAGAGATACAACATGGCAAAAACAATCACAAGCAAAGACAGAGGCAAATTTTTAAAACAGAAAAAAATACATTAATGTTCATACAAATCAATAAGGTCAGATACTGAATTTAAAATATGCAAAGAACATGAACGGACAATTACAGAAAATAAAATAAAGAGGACTCCTAAGAAATTAAATGCTTGTAAACTGCAAAAGGGCCTAAAGGACAAGATGTTCACAAGGGAATTCTCCTTTTTCCAAAATATTTTTTAAAATAGTTTAAATTTATTTTGCTGATTTTTTCTTTTGTTTTAAAACTTAGAGTAAGCATTTGTCATACTGAAAAATGCTTACAGGAGTTTTCAGCAATGTAAAACCTCTTTGCTTATAAATGCCTGCTTATAAATCTGAAGTGTTGAAGAATATCTCTGTGCTTGAGATCTGTCTTCTTATATTAAACACAATGTTTCTAATTCTTCGTTAATAACAGTCCTAGCAAGCTATCTCATTCATTTCTATTCTGAGTTGCAAAGTAAATTTTCTGTATCATCAGCTAGACTTTCTTTTATTCAACACTAGAGCAAAGGTAACCTACATTTTAGTTTAAAAGTCCAGATGAAGATACACATGAAAAACTCAAAACTAAAGATCAGCGGGAAACAATGTCAATGAAATGGTAGTTAAGATAGTGCTCAAAGAACACTGAATTGAAGCCTTTAAAAACTGAGTTAACAACAAAACAACACAACTGAAGAGTACCTAGTTATAGGTAAAGAATGGATGACAAAGCAGCTAAGTTCAAGTTGAAAGTCAAAGCTACTACTCCGTACTCACGTGAGCAAATAAGTAGCCTTTCCAAATTTTAATGCACTTATCTACAAAATTGTTCTGAAAGTTCAGAACAATTAAGATAGCGCATGCCTGGTGACACTGCGCATGACACCAGGTGGCCATATTCATTGTCAAAAGGAGTTTTACCTGGAGCAGCAATTAATGTTGAATCACCAGTCTCCAGTACTTCATCCACGATTAATTCTCCAGATAAGAATGAGTCTACCTTCCAGTGCTATCTGCAAGGTGGTAAATGAAACTGTTTGAAATAAAGTCACTCTTACTTTTCCTTTTCAGCAAAATCCAGGGTGTCATTATCTGAACTTCATCACCCCTGAACTGTAAGAAGAGATAAAAGCAAAATAGCAAAAGGCAGGAGCAGCCCTGAAACTGTCAAGTTCAGAAAACAATGCTACCAATTAGTTTAATTTATACGGGGCTTGTCCTGCATATCAGAGTAGTGACCTGGAATAGAAAGCCCCCAGAAAGTAAACCATCCTGGAAGGAGAAAGGGGAAATGCCCTCCCTGCATTTCCTGAGCTTATCTATAGAGAAATGTGCAAGCATGAGTACAAGCACATGCCTATTAGTGGGGCCCCCTGTGCCCACAGACTTAGCTGCATTAGCTGGTGTTCCTCACATGTGCTATCTTTAAACGCTACTGAAAAGTAATATAGTTTTTTATTGACACTGTTTATGAGACTTTCAGGAAGGAGCCCGAGTGTTCCAGGTGTGTGTTAGACAAACATCATTATTTATCATTTGGTTCCCACTGAGGATTGTGCTGTTAAAATAAAATAAAATATTTGGTATTCAAAGTGATGACATGTTTCCTTGTATCTTAACAAAATGGATTTTGGATGAAGTGCTGGAGGCTGAGAAAATTGGTAAGTGTTCCTTCTAAATGCCTTTCCCTGTCTCATCGTTCTCAGCCGCTAAAGACATTAAGTCACCAGCTACAGCAGCTGGAAGTAGAACATCAAAGCCATTAAGAAACCACCTGTGAGAAAACATTGATGAGGAATAGTGAGATTCTTCATCGAGCTGTTTCCCACCACCTTTGTAACAGGTAATTAGGGGAGTGGATGTCACATGTCACTACTGTTTGTTACTATTTTCTGGTAATTTTGAGAAATCTTATTTTGAAGTGAAATAGCCTGATTGCTAAGAAGTTGCCTATGAAAAGAATCAAAACCCAAAATTGTCACGTTTGGCTTTATAAAGTGAAGGTATCAATATTTACAAAGCCATTATATTACTTATGTTCAAATCCCCTTCCTAAAGGGACAAATAGAATTAAAGTTGTTTCACTATTTTTTAGTCATTATTACTATCAAAAGTAACAGTGGCTTTTGACAGGAAAGAAAGAAAGAAAGAAAGAAAAGAAAGAAAGAAAGAGAGAGAGAGAGAGAGAGAGAGAGAGAGAGAGAGAGAGAGAGAGAGAGAAAGAGAGAAAGAGAAAGAGAGAGAAGAAATCAAATGCTCAAAAAGATGTTTTGTGAAAAGCAACAGCCTCCTGCCTTATTCCCCAGAAGCAACCTTTAATGTCACTATCTGGCTTTAGTTTTTGTGGTGGTTACTACTGTCATCACTCCAAAGACACACACACATATACATTTTTACCTATCTGTACACAGTGTTCATAGACTCATTATGTAAACAGAAGGACTTGAACATCACCTACCTTGCTTTCAATCTACTTACTCCCATCCTTCTCCCAAATGTTGATGTACTTTACTACTTAGCTATTATTCTCAGTGCCTTTAACTTACTGAGAGCAAATTTTAATTCAATTTCTTCCACTGTTGATAGTCAATGCCCACTGAATCCAATGGTATGCATGAATATGTCAGCTCCCCATTTGTTATGGTTTGTATCTAGATGTCCCCCATAGCTTCATGGGGTCATAGGTGGGGCTTTTCCAGAGGTGGCTACATCTAGGATGTGTGGTGCTGGGATTAAGGGTGTGTGATTACTAAATCAGTCCACTGAGTGGTTTGGTACCACCCTAATCCTGGTAGTCTACATAGAGTACAAAAGCAGCAGAAAGAAGCTGCTTAGGTCCTTTGCTTGCTTTGCTACCTTCTGCCCACCATGTATGGTTTCCCCTCTGTAATGCCTGTGTGTCATGCCACCCTGCCTTGGAGCTAGGCAATTATGCACCGAAACCTCTACAAACTGTGAGCTAAATAAACCGTTCCTGCTTTAACTTTGGGTGTTGGGTATGTTTGTCTCAGCAATGGAAAAGTAACTGAGACACCATCCTTCTACTACTTCTCCCCTTTTCTACCTTATAACTTCTAAGAGAAACATGTTCCTTTTATATGGCCATATGCTTTTCTATAACTATAGTTTAGTCTTCTGTGCTTTATTTACAAATTTATTTTAAATGTGAGAAACCAGTAAGCAGTATTTCTAACACTGTGACTAAAAATATTGTTGGACTCAGGATCCAAAACTGCTTCCAGTAAAGTCAGTGAGACAATCCATAGATCCAGGTCAAAGGACACTGATTCTAACATAAAAATCAAGATCTATAGTAGTTAGTTTACACATATTTTAGCTCTTTAATTCAGTTTATTACTAAGTACTTTGTTATTTTTGATATGCTGTTACAAATGGGATCTTTTTTTTTATTTCTTTTTGGAGAGTCTATTGGTGGTATAAAGGAGCATTACTGATTTTGTAAGTGGATTTTGTATCCTGCAACTTTATTGAAGTTGCTTCTTGGTTCCAGCAGACTTTCCGTGGAGTCTTTGGGATTTTTATCTATGAGATCATGTTATCTGCAAACAGATCATTTTATTTCACCCTTTCTGACTTACATAACTTTTGTTTTCCACTTACATGCCAATTACTCTGCACTTCAGAACTATGTTACATAGAAAGGCTCTGGATGGGCACTTTGTTTTATGGCTAACCTTTGGAATAAGGAGAAGCTTTTAATTTTTCCCCCATTCAGTGTGATAGTAGCTGTAGGTTTGTCATATATATATGGCCTCTATTATGTTGAAGTACATTCCTTCTGTGTCTAATTTGTTGAGTAAATTTTTCATGAAAGAAAGTTAAATTTTATAGAATATTTTGTTTGCTTCTATTGAGATGATTCTGTGATGCTGTCCTTCATTCTGTTGGTGTAGTTTCTCAGTTTATTGATAGGCTGAATTATTCTTGCATCCCAGGGAAAAGTCTCACTTCATATGGTGTTTCTGATGTACTACTGAATTTGATTAACAGCATTTTGTTGAGGATTTTTGCTTCTGTGGGACAGATACGTAGTTTAATTTTCCCGTCGTGTCTTTGCCTGATTTGATATCACAGTAATGCTGTCCTCACAAAATGAGTTTGGAATTGATTCCTCTTCTACTTTTTGGAAATGTTTAAAAGTAGTGGTATTATGAAGGACAGATATTGGAGGGTAGGAGGAATATGTTTGAATGAGGAGGACAACGGAGGAAGAAGGGGGAAGGGAAGGAAAAAAGGTAAAAAACAGAACAGAAAGAAAAAATGGGAATAAAGCTTGTGTAGATGAGGAAGGGAGAAAGGATGAAAGCAGAGAAGGGGAATAGGAAAAAGGGAACCAAGATGTGTACAGGTGAAAATACCTTATGATTAATGTGATCAATATGCATGATGAATATACACTAATTAAAAATAATTTTAAAAATTAAAATAAAATAAAGTAAAAGTAATGGTATTGATTCTTCTTCAAATATTCCATAGAACTCACCTGTGAAGTCATCTGGCCTTTGTTGGAAGGTTTTGGATTCCTCATTCTGTCTCCTTGAATATTCAAGTTTCCATTTTCTTTTTATTTAGTCTTGGTTGGTGCTATATTTCTAGGGATTTATCCATTTCATCTAGGTGGTCAAACTTTATAGAATTATAAAAACAGTCTCTTACGACTATTTTCCTTCATGGGACTTGCATTGAAATGTCTCCTTTTTCATTTCTGGTTTCCTTTACTTGAATCTTCTCTCTTGTTCAGCCTAGCTAACAGTCTGTCAATGTTTTTATCTTTGCAAAAACTCACCTCAGTTTCACCAATTATTTCTATTGTTTTTATATTTTCTATTACATTTATTTCTTCTCTAGTCTTTGTGATTCTTTGCTCTTGTTAACTTTGGACTTTGTTTGTTCTTTAGCTAGTTCCTTAAAGGTTAAAGTAATATTTATTTGAGATCGCTTTTCCTTTAACGTGGGTGTTTATCACTACAAACTTTTCTTGTAATACTGTGTTTGCCACATCTTATAAGGTTTGGTTTTTTTTTTTGTTTTTACATATCTCAAAATACGTTTTAATTTCTCTTTTGACTTCTTCCTTGAAGCATTGATAAAAAAAAGCTTGAAAAAGACACAAATGAGTGGAAAGTTCATGTGTTGGAAGAATTAGAATTGTCAAAATGTCCATTTTAATGAAAGTAATCTATAGATTCAAAGCAATCCCTCAAAAATTCCAATAACATTTTCTACAGAAATAGAAAAAAAATCCTAATATTTATATGGAACCTCAAGAAATTTGTACTAGTCAAAGTAATTTTGAGTGAGAGAATAAACAGGAGATGTCAAACTTCCTGACTTCAAAATATGTTTAAAGCTACAATAATCAGAAAGCTAAAACTAATTTCAAGAACAAAATAAATCAAGATGGTAGCAAAGAGGGCAGTAGACTTTGTGGAAATGGGGAAGAGATCTGGGGGCACAGAAGGAGTATAGGCCTGGGAGAGGAAGTGGAAGTAAAAATGATTGCAATGACTATTACTATGTGTTATGAATGTACACGGATTTTTAAAAATCTTCAAGGGAGTATGATGCTGGCATCCAGATATCAACCAGTGGAACAGAGTAGAGAGCCCAAAAGTAAGCCCACATATTTTCAGGGTACTCATCTTTGACAAGAAGGGCAAGAATACACCATGGGGAAAAGATAGTCTCTTCAGTAAATGCTGTTGAAAAACTAGATTTCCACTGTAAAAAAAGAAAAGAAAAGAAATCAATCCAGGCATCTTGGTGCACACTTGTAATCCCAGCGCTCAAGAGGCTGAAGTAGGAGGATCATTGGGGGTTCAAGGCCTGAGCTGTATAGTGAGTTTAAGGCCATCCTGAACCACATAGTGTGACCTTGTCTCAAAAAATAAAACAAAGCAAAACAAACCAGAATAAAACTGGATTCTTAGCAGCTTACACCATACACAAAACTCAGTTCAACCAAGGTATGGTGGCACATGCCTGTAATCCTAGCATTTGTCAAGCTGCAGCAGGAGGATTGCTGGTAGCTCAAGGTTAGCCTGAAGTCCAAAAGGACATCCTGTCTCTAAAAAATGACTAAAATAAAATAAAATTAATTAATTCAAAATTGATTAAAAGGTAAATGTAAAAGCAAAAGTTTAAACATCATAGAAGACAACATGAAAAATTTTGACATTGGCCTCACCAATGATTGCTCAGATACGATACCAAAAATTCAGGCAACAAAATAAAAAATAGAAAAATGGTACTACATCAAACTAAAAATGTCCACATAGTAAGAGACAATCAGCACAATGAAAAGCCAACCCTTGAGTGGGAGAAATTTTTCATTTATTTTTATACATAGTGAACTGTGTATCTGATAAGGAGCTAATATCCAAATGCAGAAGGGACTCTTTAAGTAGCAAAAAACAATCTCAACACTGCATGAGAAGTATAGTTAGTAATGCTGTATACTTGAAATTCGCTGAGAGTAGATTGCAAGTATTCTTACCACAAAAACAGTAACTATGTGAAGGGATTAATATGCTACTTATCTTGATTGTGGTAATGATTTCTCTCTCTCCCCCCTCTTTCTCCCTCTCTTTCTACATATATATGCATATAGATTAGATATAGAAGGACATAGGTATAGATATATAGATATAGGTAGATATAGATATCCTAATGTGTGTGTGTGTGTGTGTGTGTGTGTGTATATATAACCTAAATATAGGCAATTTTTAATTGTCCATTATACCTCAGCAAATTTAGAAAAACTTTTCATTTTAAACTTAGAAAAAATGTGTATGTGGTATATACACATACAATGAATTGTTTTCATTAGACTTTAAAAATAAGGAACACGCACCATTTCTGACAGCATAGATGAGCTTGAAGGACATTTCTTTCTAAGTGAAAGAAGCCAAACACAGAAAACCAAATAGCACATTCCCCCACTCAGTAATGTAAAATGAAGGAGGGCATTTCTTTTCTTCAAATGTTCTGTATTTCCAGGTTAATGTCAAATTGCACACCCAAATATCAAAAAGGTGAACAAGCCCAGCAAGATAACTCAGGTACCAAGCAGAGCTCCCAGTCAGCCTCCTCATTCAGAAGTGAATCCTACTGGGCAGTAGAACCCACTTACCCATCAAGGTCTTTCATTTTCTTCCTTTTATACAAAAATTAATTAAGTTTATTGGTACCTGTCAGATATACATAATGATCATATTCAGCATAGGGAATTTGTACCTGTACATGATACATCTTGAAACTCGTGGGATTGAAGGATAGAAGGGTCATCACCAGGGGGTGGGGAGAGGAGGAACTGGGAAGGTATTGGCCAAAAGGTACAAGCTTTCACTTGTATAAGATGAATAAGCCTCGCAATCTATATAGCATAGAGCATTTATATAATATTGCATTGCAGTCTTACAAATTTGTTTAAAAAATAGATTGTATATTAAATTTTTTATCACAAAAAATGGAAAAGAAACTTTTAGAAGGGATGGTTATGTTTATGACATTATTTATAGGGATGGCTTTGTAGGTATATACTTATCTTCAAGTTCATTTAGAACGTATTAAATATTATACCTTTTTGTATGTCAGTAACAATGTAATTTTTAGAAATCAAATGTATTTTATTTTCTTGTATTCTATCATTTACTCAAATGCAATCAAAAGTCTAGATTGAGTTTGTGACAATCCTACTCAGCTGTCTTCCTTTATATTGTTTAGACAAATTATTCATAAAGAGTAAGGTATATTTGCCCACTTCCTCAGTGTAACTCAGCTTTCTCATTATGGTTCTACAAATTGGATGCAATTAATTTTTGGCCTCCCAGAATAAACCTTCTCAAAGCCCTCATCTTCTGACTTCAATCTTAACAACTGGGTCCTCGTTCTGACTCATGTTAGTCATCACTGAGAATTCCTTCACTTCATGTCTAGATTATATCCATCAACACTCCCTGGATCTCATGTTTCATTAAGATTTTAATACATTATTCAGACCACAGGGAAGAGAAAATGTTCTAGGGCATTATTAAGGGCCTAAGATTTTTCCATGTTCCTATCCTAACTCCTTCCCTTATAATGTGTTCTTATTCTCCCTCCCCCTCCCCCCTCCCTCTCCCTCTCTCTCTCCTTCATTCATTTTCACAGGATGGTTCCTCCACTCAAAGACATCATTTTGACATACTAACATTTGGGACAGAACTAAGTCACGTGGACACCTTGTAAGGAAGTTACAAAGGAAATTATTTTTAATTTTTAATTGTGCACATTTCTACTTTAAACAAAATCAAGATTCTTGTAATTAGGAACATGGAGAATCAGCACGTGTTAGTCTATAAGCTGTGAGTGGCCTCTCTTGATGAAAATCATATAAGATCAACTGAGGACTTACCAATCAAAAAACCAGAGTTGTTTTTCATTAGCAATGAAATTTTTTTCTTCCATTTTAAAAAATGAATAAGCTTAGCAATGGAGAAATTTCCTTCTCTCCATTTTCCCTAATCTCATCACCTAAAATTCCTTTCCATCAGATTTTTTCCTTCCTAGGTTAAAGAGTTGTGGCTCTCATCTTTTCTCCTACTTTTTCCTTGATTTTTGCTCTGAATGATGAGAAATTACTTTGCCTCACCTTGTTCTTATTGAAATCTCATATTAACCAAACATAATGTTAAATCATACTTTTAATTTCCAGGAGGTTCTTATTTCTAAATTGTTCCTTTCAATAGCTTTTTTCATGGATGCAAATCTCCTCTCCCTGCTTTGAGAACACAAGTGATTAAGTCATTTTGTTTGATCTTTACTTCTTTAGGGTCATTCATGCTTCATGTTCATCTCAGTCTTTCTCATTAAGAATATGAGTTTTATTCTGCTTCTGACAATTCTTGATTACTAATTTATGAAAGAAAATGAGGGCTAAAGGGAGGGTAGGGGAATCAGGAAAAAATCAAGATATATCATGTACAGGTACAAATTCCCTATGCTGATATGATCATTATGTATGTCTAACACGTACCAATAAACTTAATTAATCCTTTTATAAACAGAAAAAAATGAAAGGCCTCGATGGGTAAGTAGGTTCTACTGCCCAGTAGGATTCACTCCTGAATGAGCAGGCTGGCTGGGAGCTCTGCTTGGTACCTGAGTTTTCTTGCTGGGCTTGTTCACCTTTTTGATATGTGGGTGTGCAATCTGACATTAACCTGGAAATACAGAACATTTGAAGAAAATATTTAACCTGTGTGTAGTGGTCTGAACTAGAAACCTTAGTTTTTCCTCAGGTGTGTGTTCCATTTCTCTAGAAAGGAACTATCGTTTGGGGGACCACTAGTGGTTTTAAGTGCAGCAGTGGAGAAGAGATTTTAAGGGATCTATAGGGTCCCTAGATGACAGGCAGAATTTCAGTGAGGCCTCTGGTTTTGCATGGTGCCTCACTACTGCTGTCCAAAGCTGGGAGCCCTAAGTCCCAGGCCTCCACACCTCCCCCAGGCTGAGGTGCCCCTCCAGCCTCAGACACCCACCATGCACACATCCTGCCTGTGCGCTCCTCCATGTCATCACACTCTGCGGGCACCAAGAAACTTCTAATCTGTTCTTGTATTCTCCCTCCCTTCTCTTCATTATGGGGAATTCTTTTCCTCAATGGAGTCTCAGATGAAAGGGCCGGCAAATACATTACAAACATGTAATACTAGAAACCTGTATGTATATTTTTATAACACAAAACCTCTAGATTATTTCAGAAAGCTACTGAGGATATAGCTCAGTGGAATAAGCGCCTGCCTGGAAAGAGCAAGGTCCTGAGTTCAATCCCCAGTACTGAAAAAAAAAAAATTATAGTTCAGAAAGTTTAGCCTTTAGTGACCAAAACATTTCATCACAAACAATCGTATATTGCACAAACCTTAACTTAGGGTACTAAAATTCCCCAGTCTTTCTTCAGGAAATTTTTGAACTGGAGCATTTAACTCCATTGATTATATTGTACATTTTCACACCTGTTAAGAAATCAGCTAATTCTATTATATCAAACCTTCAAATTGATGACACAGGAAAGCTCCTAATTTCCTTTTCTTACTGGCAAAAATCAGTTTCACTGAAAATTTCTAGGAAGTTCAACTTGGTAGGAATTGGATGCGGGCTGAAAAAGAGAGATTTCATCAAAACAGTAAGTGACCCCCCCAAAAAAAAGTATATTATCTACAAAGAAATTAAGTGACAATAATTTTTTAAAAAACATTTTACAGAAAAGTTTGGAGCACACACTCTAGACAGCTATGGACATGTTTTTTTTTTTTTTCAAAGAGCATAAGAGCAAGTGCAGAAAAGATCAAAGCAGAACTTAGGGCACCTTTGCCAGCTCCATTCTGCCCAGCAGGTGGTTGAGAAGAACTCTTGCACTTGCATCACCATGGAGACCCTCCTGTGGCCACCTGAGGAGGGGTTGCAGTGAGTGAGGCTGCCATGGGCACAGGGACCAGAGCTGCTGCAGCCGAAAGGGCAGTGCCAGGGAAAAGAGAAGGTGACACACTGCAGATGGGTGTGACAATGAGAAGAAAGTGGGATGCAGACAGTGATTCTGCCCAAAGACCCTCCCAAATCACCTCTGTCTCTGCGTTAGCAGCCAGGTGCAAAGCAGGTGGGGAAAACTTAGGTGGGATGAATATGACTTGCAATGAGTCGGTTCACCCAAGATTATGTTTTCAGCCACCAGGGGGGCTGGGAAGAACTTCATGTGGAAATTAACTACTTTTCAAATGTATCTTGCTTTTCTGCACACTTGGTTTGCAAATTAAAAATGGAATCACTGCTTCACATGTGAACACTTTGGGGTTTCCAAACGTCTTCCTAACGCATGCATCTGCACGTAGACCAGCTCCAAACCCTGGACTAGAACTTGAAGTAAAATCATCTCCAAACAAGGGCTAGAATCCCTAAAAGTGAGAATAGATGAGAAGACCCCTTGTTGCTGCTGTTAGAATTAGGAACATGCTATAATGACAAGCTCGAAGGAAACTGCAGAATACCTCCAGGGCCCAAGGGAGGTGCGCTTGCCCCCCACACACACACACACAGGCTCTGAGACGCCCCTCCGTTCTCAGTCCCCACAGGCCAGTGGCCCCCATTCCATGTCTATCCCATTCCTGACTCCAGATCTCTGGGCTTTCCCTACCCCTAGATAGTCCCCTCTCCTGTGCCATTTTATCTGAACCCAGGATTTTGCTAAACTAAAGACCCTATCTCTATCCTCCGCCTTGCAAATGAAAATTTTCAATTCTAAGAACAATTGTAAGTTAGCGTTTATAGCTGAGAGAGAAAATAACTCTCCCTCAACCACCTGTACACGCTTTCTGAGAACCTGCAGCCTCAGGAATGCAAATCAGAGAATGAGCTGGTAGCCACCAACACGTACAGGGAAAACTGCCATTTGCATCCGCACTCCAGACTCCTGGTGGCTGCGAATAAACCAAGCGCTCATTCAAACCAGAAGCCAGATGCAGATTAAGAACTTGAGGGAAGGCAGACTTGGAAGGAGAAATGAAGGAGGCAGCTCTGGCAAGCAGGGTGAATGAGCACACGTCACTGTCACGGCAGGGTGGGCAGTGTGATCAGATGGGTCTAACCATATGCTGATTTCTAATTTTATCAACAACAGATCCTTTAGTTCAACCAAGGGTGGGAAATACAAGGGATTCCAAGCCAGCGCTGTGGTACATTTCTGTCTCTCCATAATGTCTCCTAAAGTTCCTGTTTTCAGTTGAATCAAAAACCCTTTCTCTTCCTCAAGTTCTACGGAAGAGAGGGGGAAGAAGGCACATGCTTGCTTTATCCTCTCATTTCTGTCCCAGTCAGCTTCCCACCTCTCCTGTTAGATTCTCTACCGAACTCCAAGTCCAGTGGCACGGGTGCCCTGGCATTCCTTTAGTGGTCATCCAGCGAATGCCTCCCCCCTTTCCAGAAACTGAGGGGTTTGCATTCATCATCAAAGCAAACAACCCTCTTAACCTTTAAAGACCTGAGGTCCTGATAGACAATAAATGAACATCGTGTTGAGAACAGAGTTTCAACCTAAATTGTAAAAACAACAAATCAGAGAGTCTCCAAAGAATAATTATGTCAGGACAAGCAGGGAACTTCAGTGGGAATACAGGCCCCATAATACATTCACAGGGGATGAGGCAAAGGGAAAATTTTGAAGACAAAAATGAGGAGTATTACATAAAATATTTTAAAGCAATAATCCTCAGCCACAGTAATTAATAACAAGAGTGACATCAGGCCACACTTGAAGAAAATAGTGGATAGGCAGATGTCCTTATAGAAGTATTTTTTGTCTGTAGGGCTGCTGTGGACTTTACATAAAGTTATAGTCTAGAAGAGTCTTTTATGATAGTCAGTATCAAGCAGTTGGGTATAAGAACCCTTTCTCATTAACCTCCTGGGATGATTTACTTTTCCTGGTTAAAGTTAACACAAGTGACCATTTTCATTCTAACAACTTCCAGATTTCTTTTAGAAAAGAAAGGTAAATAGTTAAAAATAAGCTTCAGGCATTTTAAATGCCATAAATATTGAGCAACACCTCCTCTACACCTACATTATTTGTATTTAAATGTTCACCGCATCCATCTACATTCCAACCACCTTATACTGGATACATTTGCCAGTAACAGTATTGCACAAAGGGATTTATAAAGTAAGAACAGAAATCCCTCCTGCAGATCAAAATGTGGAAAGCCACATGGCTCCTTCAAAAATACAACTATGGGCCACAAGGGCCACTGTATTTGACATATGGAGAGACAAGGAAGAACACCCCCAAAAGAAGTAGAATCAGTGATCTTATGGCAGGCAGAAAATCAAGCAAATATTGGGCTATTTGGGGTTTACTGAAATAGAGACAATGTGGGAACTCTTGGCGAAGGCAGAATCTGCATTCCAGGGGTTGTGAGCTGAGTGATAGGCGGCGGAGCTGTTCACGAGGTCTTCCTGGTGACGTTTCTTACTCTCACTCACAGAGTAGCAGATATGCTCTTCTCAGCACAAAGCTCAGAGATACCCAGCGCTGAAGTAGCTGTCCCTGTGTCACAACCCAAAGCCTTACAAGCCTTTCAAGGATCTAACTTCTCCTGTAAACATGGCTGCCCACATGATAATGCTCACAAGGCCACACACACATAAAGGTAAGTCTTCATTTACACTATTTCCGCCTTTCCTTCCTTTATTCTTTCTCTCCCCTTTTCCTCTTCCCTCCCCTCTTTCTTCCTTCTTTCATCTTTTAACATAGTATCTACCAATACATTAGGGACATCTCCTTGATTTAGAAAATGAGACTTTGCAAATTTAAAAATAAGGACATCTGTTCCCATGTAGACAGAAACAATGTCCCTGAGCAAGTTGATTCCACTTGCATACTTCTGTCCACCCACCTCAACAAAATGACTTTCTACCCAGCTTCTTTCCCGGGCCAGATAATCATGTGTACAGCTTGGGAAATGAAGATGCTGTGCACCCACAGAAGTAGCCACAGAAGCAACGTCTGCTCAGAACTGCATCTCCTGCTCTGCATTTACCGTGGACACCATTCCGACATGGAAGGCATGAAACACCCATTTAATTTACTTCATTGTCTGTCTTACTGGCTGAACTTTATACCGTGGCTACTCCTTTCCATGGAAACAGACACACTAACATCTTACTTCCTGCCCAGAACTGATTACCAGTTTGGACACTCTGTAACCTCTCTTCCCTCTCCCCAGAACACCTTCAAATCACTATGTCTCCCTGTCTGCAACTATATCATCCTTAAGTTCTTAAAGTGATCTTTCATAATCATATATAAGCATACCACCTATAATTAAAACTACAGGTAGTTTTCATTTCAGTATAATGATTACCGCACAGTTTTTAGCCCTGGTGAGTAACCTGCCCTAGTGAGTTCCCAGGTCACAGGGGAATAAGAGTAAGTTCATCCAGGTGTAGGGAGAGAAACCTGGGTCTAGATAACCACTTGGTGTTCTCAGGAAACCCACGAAAGTTTTCTTGCCATAGCTTCAGTTTAGGTAAGCGCCATGCATTCACACACGAGAAAGCACTTACAGTTTGATTCTGAGCTGCAGAGATTTAAGCTGTAGTTTCTCCATTGGTGACCATATGCCCCAGCATTTCCTGCCAGCACAGATTCAAAATATTGCCTCCTGGTTCTTCCTTCCTGAGCATGTGGGTAGCTATCAGTCCAGGTCTTCCTACATTTCTCCCACTCTTTTCTCCTTCTTCAACCTCTGTTCCCAAATACCCAGATAACAGAAAAATGTCCAGTATTCCTGGGAAAACAGGGGAAATCATGGGCTTCCCAGGACACCCTCTCCCCAGCCACCTCTTTCCTCTCTCAGAAGAACAACAGAATTTTGAAATCCTCTTTGCCCTCAAATCATCTTATCCCAGGCTCAGGCAATTATCTATATTCTAGGAGATGCCATGGAGAGTAACTTTCTTTCTCTCTGTCATTGTCTTTAGTTTTATCTAAAAGCTCCTTTTTCTAGCCATGACCAGCCTTCTAGGCAGAGCCATGGCTCTCTGGATAGATAAGGAATTAAAAGAGCACTATTTTTAGGTTTAAAAATTTTAGTCCTATTTTAATAAAAATCACTACCTCTCATCTGATTTAAATGTTCTCTCCAGCTAGACCTCAGCCACAGACCTCCAGTCTGTTTCAGCAATAAGAAAGACTCCAATGTGGTGTATTTCCCACTGCTGCCAGTCTCAGGAGGAGGCAGGGCATAAATGGAAGCAATATAGAGAACGATTTAACAGATGCAGTCACGAAGTGGCTACTAAACGTCCTCTGGCTTACATGTGCCCAGATACTGACTGTGGTAGGTAGACTAAGGTGCCACCAAAGAGGCCCACCTCTTATTATTATGTGGCACCTGTAACTATTACCTAGCATGGTGAAAGGGACTGTGCAGATGGAATAAAGTCTGGAACCTTCTGATATAGACAGGATCCTGGATCATCATCCACATGGGTCCAATCTAATCCAGTGGCTTTTATAAAAGGAAGATAGGAGGATCAGAACCAGAGAAGCAGATATGACAATGGACTCAAAAGACATAGTGATGGCACTGTCAGTCTGGAGACTGAATCAAGGGATGAGGGTAGCCTGAAAAAGTTAGAAAGGATGAGAAAGGGGTTCTCTGGAGAACTTCCAGAGGAAACACATCCCTGCCAACATCCTGACCTCCAAAGCTGTAAGATAATAAATCTGTGTTGTTTTACACTACTAAATGTGAGGTCTTCTGTTACAGCACCTGTAGGAAATTCATACACTGACTCTCATGGGACATCTTCCAGACCTCTATAGCAGGATTCTTAGTAATACAACTTTCTCAAAAGCAGTTTCTCAACCATGTGTAAGGTTTGCTTCCACCCCAGAAGCATTTCATAATGTCTGGAGAAACATCATGACTTGGGAGCGGGTGTGGGCTCCCTCTAATGTCCAGGAAATAGAGGCAGAGATCCTGCTAAATAGCGTACACTGCACAGGAAGTCCCAGAGCAATACCTATATCATCAATAGTGCCAGAACTGAAGTAAGCAATGAATTCTTCAAGATCTTATGAATCTCTTTTCTATCGGGCAGCTCATTTAAGAGGGTTCTTTCAAAATTACTTGAGCCTGGTTACCTTCTACACTGGATGCCTGGAGAGAAAAGCGTTACCATTTCTTGCTCCATCAACACTGTAAGTCCAGAAGCTTTACTACATCACCATTTCTCTCTTTCTCTTTCTTTCTTTCTTTTTCTCTTTTTTTTTTCTCTCTCTCTCTCTCTCTTTCTTTCTCTGTTTCTCTTTCCTTCTTTATCTCCTGAGTTAAGTGGAAATGTCATTCTCTATGTCAAGACTCCTTGGAGTTTTCTAGATATCCTGACATTATTAGATTTTACAGAACACATTATATATGCTCTTAATTCTTGGCAATTTATACAACATTGCTTGTTACAAGGAAATGGTAAATGTTTGAGGTGATGTATATGGTAATTACTCTTGTTGGACCATACTACAAAGTATGTCACCAGGAAAGAGCCAAGCATTTGTCTCCACATCCAGGCTGCCCTGCAAATCTAGGGCAGTAGTTTTCATGCTAGGCACTTCTGCTTCCCATCAGACATTTGACAATGTCTGCAAGTATTGGGAGTTTTCAGAATTGGGGCAGAGCATGGGAGAAGACCTGTTCCTACTGGCATCTGGTGGTACGGGCCAGGAGAGCTTCTCACAATCTTACAACAGGACAGCCTCCCATTCAAAGATTTATCTAGTCTAAAATGTCAGGGTTGAGATCCAGAAGATCCATGTTGGATTCTCCCAGGAATTCTGCTGCTTTAGCTCCTAGAACAGCCCTAGGAGGCATTTTCTGGCTCTACCAAGGTTCTTGACTCTACCAGTGATTCACCTGAAGCCCAATCTCACCTGTCTCTGTGGGAGAGGAGGAGGAAAGCCTTCTAGGGAAAGGGATGGAAAAGGCACTGCCCCCTTTTAAGCAAATCGCCTTTCAAGAATCTACTCTTCTGCAGATGGGAGATGGAAAATGACTGTCAGACCTTCCTCTAGATTGTGTGGCCATGTTTCACCCATGACTTCCAGTGGAAAGGCTTGGCAAAAACTCCAAAAGTCCCATTTAACAGCCTGTTGTACACCACTGCTGGGACCTGTTGAGACTGTTAGCATGTGCAGATTTCTCTGTGAAGTAATTCTGCAGAGAAGCATCGTAGACTCTCATGTTTTCATCAAATAAGGATGACTTTCATTTTCAGAATGTATATTTCACACCTAACATGTACCAATAAACTGAATTAATTAAAACAATACCATAATGAAATATCACTTCATACCCATTAGGATGACAAAACTAAGAAAAGAAAATGACAAGTGTTGGGAAGGGTGTGGAGGAATCAGGACCTAGCACATAGCTGGTAGGCATGTATGAAGCACACAAACCCTATACTGCTGCTTCCTGGTTTGTCTTCTTTATTTGCATATATCCTTTCTCTGACACAGACATCAGAATGTCCCTCCCACTCCAGTTCTACAAATTTGTGTGAAATATACATTCCACAGAGAAATTAAACTGGACATTTTATGAAGACAGGAACTTGTCTCATTTACTACTTATCTCTGTGGACATTGATGTCATTTACTAAATACCCGTTGTTAGAATGGATGAGGAAGATTCCAGTTTTGATGAGAAATGATCACTATCATAGGTAATCTATTTCAAATAAAATATTGTAGAACCCTTTGCCTAAATGAGATTTTATAACTGTGTCTTGGATTGGGTGAGAAGAGCCTAACTAGGCAAATAATTATGTTTTGTAGAAACCAAACCAGCAGAAAACTTTAACAGAAATCCAAATTCAAATGTAAAACGACTAACCAAGACTCATTCCTTAACATTCCAAAAATGACCTCAGAAGGTACCTGACTTTAAGCAGTTCCCTTTGCTTCTTTCCTGGATCACTCTTCTCCAAATGGAGAGCTCATACTCTTGGAGTACTATTATTCTATTATTTTGATACTTGCATTCTACAGAAATAGGCTCTGTTGCTACCTAAAATTAGACCAAAGGATATAGCTTCTGTTTGCAAATTATTTTTTAAAACTAAATACAATCAATCTGTTAGTAAAAAGAATACCTAGTTAAAAGATAACTTTGATCACGAGGACAAGGAATCAAAGCTTGCCCTAAAAGTGGATTGGAAAACTTACCAACTGCCCAAAATAGAAAAGACTTTCAGTTTCCCCTAAAAGGCTCCTGTTTAGGACAAAAGGCAAGACTGCCCACTAGCGGATGCATTTTGGAATTGCTCTGTTTTCCCAGAGCAATTCATAAGCTCCATCTTGTGGTGAAAACTGTTAACTAAGCTGTGAAGTTGTGGCAGGATTCACTGATGAGGGTGCTCACGAGCACTAAAGGGTCACTGAGAACTCCAGGTTCTGCAGATACGAAGGACATAAAAACTATGGGCAAACATGACAGATATAAGAAAAAAGAAACCAACTACCACATAGTATCTATATGAAGATTATATCTTAAATTAAAAATAGAAATATTGTATGTATAGCATTTTCTTTCAGAGTGTGTTCACTTGTATTTTAGAGCCAGAAATTTGTCATTTTCTTGGTACCCACATATGTTAAATTTGTGTCGAATTGTTACATAAACACAAGATTCAGCCTCAATTAACTGGGATTGATACTTGGTTTTACTCAGTTTAATAAAAGAATCAAGCCATTCAAAAATATAGATACTTTCAAACATGCATCTGCACAGTTGCTAACACATTTGCAGGAATTTACCCTTAAAATGTTATTAAGTGTTCAGTTCCATATCACACTCTACAGATCAGCCCTCATAGAAAAGGTAGGAATTCTTCAAAGTTCCATGAACAATGGGCAGTCACATTAAAAAATATGAAATCAATAAACCATTCAGGGAAATCAATTTTCAGTGCACCATTTTTCATCACCAGGTTGAGGACATCAACTACATTTCTAAAAACTTTTCTTAACACAGAAAAGAGAACAAAATAATACTATCACAGATATGCTTCTTCATAACATTTTACAGCTCCTTGTGGATCCTTTTGCAGGGAAATATTCAAAGTGCCCACCCAAAAGGCCAATTGTATGTTAGCAATCTTGACTGTGTAGCATCAGCAAGGGCTTTTTGCTTCAGATGATGTGAATAAGTCCATTTCTTTCAACAACACTCCTTTGTGTTCTGCGCTAATTGAACCAACCACCCTCTGAGTGGTGAGCAGACTGTGGTGCTGTCTGATTCTTCAACCCCCAGGCCTCCAGCCTGCAATGTGCTCCAGCTCCAGGGGCGATCACTATGAAAGGTCCATGAGGTCTTCCATTTTTAACTTCCAGCAGAAAGCAATTCCTGCTGAATAATGCAAATGTGTCTATGCAAAGCCTGCATCCTCACACAACTTGCCACACAGAACTTCGGTTTTATTGTAAGTCCAGTATTAACACCATCTGGTCCAGGAAAAATATCACACAAGTGCACAAATCTTCCACATTTAAATTGTTCAAGAGCTTCCTCTCTTCACAAAAATTAATTTTGAAGTTACTACTGTGTGTCATGTCTATCAAGGAACCCTGTCTAAAATGCATTCAGTCATAAAAACTCTCAACCCCACACTGAGTAAATAGAGCTATTAAATCTGAGGATTACTAAATATGCATATTGATCAGCTGCAATAGAAGATGTCACCATTTTAAAACTTTTTCACATGATTTCTCTTTCAATTGCTTAGCCATATTTCCATTACATTGAGCAGCAGTATTTCTGATTACATTTATCTTTGTAAATGCTTATATCTTTTTGAGGCACAAAATTTCTACTACATTCAACACAAACTTACTTCTTGTCCTCTGTGAAGAATTTGTTGCCCCCTGCGCATTCTTCGATTATATACATAATTACTTATTTTATACACAACCAAGATAAACACTGTTGACATTTCAGTGCTCCTTTCAGCTTGTTAGGTTTCCAGCTCATATTTTCTTTCCATGTGTCTGGGCTTTGTTCTTACAGTGGTTTGTTTCACAACATTGTGGTTGTGTTCTTTCTTAACATTTTCGCCAATATATAAAAATTTCCTTCAGTTTACAAAGGGGAACATGTGACCCTCTCAGTCTGTCTTCTTTTTCCTATGCTCCAGAGAGATGTGGCCCCAAGAAATATGTTGTTTTTCTAACACTATACAAGGGCTGTGACTTGCACAAGCCGAAAAGCTGGCATTGCAAAATGTGGTAGTTATTTTCTCAACTCAACTTCTCGGTCTGGTCTACTTCCACCTGATAGAACACATCTTCTTAAGTTTTCTCCAAAAGTCATTCAGCCATTTCCACCTGGATGCTGACAGGCACTATTCCTGTTGTCTCAGGGTCAAGCCTAAATCTCACATAATAATATAAAAAGATAAGTCACTTTAAAGGGCAGTGCTTCTTCACCCTCCTAAACAAAACGATTTGAAAATGCCAATGCTTAGCTTTTCTCCAAAGCGATTATTTGGAATCTGTAAGGATGAGATGGGAGTGTGGATGTTTTTCAAGAGCCCTTCAGGTAATGTAGGCCATGGGTCAGTATATGGCCACGGTTGAAGAGGACATCCAGAAAGAAAGCAGCCAATAGCTGAGCCCAGCTGTCTACCTACAAAATTTATTATGTGGCTGCAGTGCCAGCCCGACTGCAACCAGCCACAGTTCTGAAAGCAACCATCCTCATAAAAAGATTATCTAGGGCAGGGAGAAGAGGGAGGGCTCCTAAATCTATGGCACAGAGCAGAGAACTGCTGCAGAGCACCCACAAGAACTCATAGGAGCTCTCACAAAACAGCCAATGCATGAGTGCCGGGCACCCCACAAGGCAGGGACAGCCAGCAGGCATTAGCCACGGAAGGAGCAGCAACCACACGACAGCACATTTCTGACAGCAGTCAGAGGAATAGAGACTGACTTCTGTCCCCTCTCGTGCACAGCTAAGGTTTGAGAGAGAGATGAGTTTCAGAGCTCACTCAGTTCCCAGCAAATCCAACCGGGTGAGGAGGGTCTGCCCAGCAAGAACAAGGAAGAGGGAGGGTTCAAACAAATGTGAAACTAAACCACACTGAGTGGGTTTTATTAGCACACGCTTGCCGTGCATCATGTTTCCATTCCTTGTCTGGAGCTGGTGCGCATACTTGACACCTTTTAATTCTCTCTCACTCCACTTCCCAGCCCTCCTTCCCCCTCCATCTCTTGAGCTCCTTCCCATTTGAGAAACACCGATCTCCCTGCTTCCTGTTACATATTTTCATTTTGCTCTTCATTTATAGTTTGGGTGTCTCATATAAAAGAAACCATATGCACCAAGTATTAAGAAGCACAAAAGGCTAAAAAACATGAAACTTGCTCAAGATGTCAATGTGGGATGGGAAAAGAAGACTCAGCAGCAGAGCTGTGAGCACAGTGGTTGTGGAAATGAACTTCTGTGTTTACCCCCCTTGGTGAGTTGTCACTGCTCCCATAAGCTAATCGCACTTTCACATTTTCTCAGTCATCCCTGTCCTCACCAGATTTTCTCAGGATTTCTTTTTCCTGTCCTCCCTGAGATGAAATCCATACTCCTTGGGGGTCATGCAGACAGTTGACATGGTGCTAGGGTTTGGGGTAGATCCCATGGCCATTCCTGTTCCTCTGTCCTTACACTGGCTTTAATTTCTTCCACTGAAGAGTCTGCATCCAATCTGAACCTGACTTGCAAAGTCCCCTTGGTGTGACCACATGACCCCGTGGGACCCGCCAACTCTCTTACAGATTTCCAAACCCTTTCTGTGTGCACAGTGAGACATTGACAGCATTCCCAACTGGGAGACTTGAGGCCTGTCTTGCAGCCTGTCTGCCTTGACACCTCTGTGCAGCCACAAGCAATGGGCCAAGACTTAAGCCTTTCAGAGACCCTCCTCTTCTCCAGTTCTTCTCTGTATTCTCCTCCTTCTTCTCTCTCCAACTTGGGAAAGCATTTTCTAAACTGTGTGGTGTTAGAGAAGTGAGAGAAAAATTATTTCCATGGTCATGCAGGCTTCCAAATCTATACCTGCACCAAAGCTTTTGAATCTAACAGCCTAGAGTTTGAAATCTTTGTTCTTTGGTTCTCCCATAAGGTCTGCCCTACAGTAAATATACTTCCTGTCTTAGTCTGTTCTGAACTGTTATAACAGAATACCACACATGGGGTAATTTTTAAAGAACAGAGATTTATGACTTTCACTTCTGCCTGGAAGGTCCAAAGTCAAGCAGCCCTCATCTGGCAAGGATGTTTTGCTCCATCATTCTGTGGCAGGAGGCAGAAGTGCAAGAATGAGCAATATTACTTCCCTTTATAATAAGCTCACTCTTGAGATAATGAAATTAATCCATTTGCAAGAGCAGAACCCTTATAATTGAACCATCTCTTAAAGGTCCCAACTCTCAACAGTCCTTGCACTGGGGACTGGATTGTTCCAATACGTGAACTGTGGAGAGCATATTTTAACCACAGCACTTCCCTTCTAACCCCCCCAGTGAGAACATTTCTGTCTTAATTACTTTGGGAGAGCATGAAGACACAAGCCATAATGATATCAAAGAAAAAGAAGTTAACTGGCGCACATCACTGCAAATATGGTGCCAGGAGTGGCTTGAATTTGATGGCCTGGCTGGGAGGCCTGGGTAAGACCTCTGCATCCACCTCCAAACTGCTCCCCTCCCTGTTTCTCTTGCTCATGCCTATGCGGCTGCAGGCAAATACTATCCACCAACTCCCGCTACTCTCTCCTCTTGAAGTCAGAGAACCATGAGTGAGAACCAACAGAAATGGTACCAGAATGACGCAAATTGACGGTGTTGTGCATTAAATTTGGGGAGATGTTATTTATTGCAAACTTACATAAGTTAGGATGAAATGACCAAAAGGATAAGCCTGGGGCTTTGGAACACATGATGGCTACTGATAAGCGCTACTTTCCCCTCCAACAGGACAAGTAACAGGTGATGCAGATTCTCTCACAGGAAGTGAGAACTTGTTAACGACTCTTGTCTCCAGTTTCTGTCTATAATGGATAAAGCCACTATGAGCATTCCTATACAACTGATGTGAGTTTTTATTTCTCTAGACAATAGTTTCTCAATTTTCTAACACATTGTTTTGTCTGGTGCTATTTTATGCAAGTGTCATCTATCAGTGCAATAGAATAGTGTAAGTTTTCAACCTCTGTATTTTGAATAAAATTGATTTGGAGGTAGAGAATTCCATTTTATCATCCTTCCATTTATATCATAAATAATATAGAAGGACAAGCACAGAAGCAAGTGGAAGCTGGCACCAAGCCTAAGAGTCAAGAAAGTCTTAATAATTAGAATATACAGTTAACAAACTGAAAAGTCCATGCCTTATTCAAAATAAGCAGCCAGTACCTAGCTTTGGCCAATTCACCAGGCAGACCAAATATTGTCAAATCCAATTTTTCAAAAGACAGATTGTGTGTGTATACATGTATACAGTCTCCTAAACTTAAATGTTGGCCAATAAAACAACAAAAAGTTGACCATTGGTATGTTAAAGCTGTCCAGTGTTAAACAGTGTAGGATAAAACACAACTGCATGCCAAATGTGGCCCATGGCTCATAAGAACCTAGCTAAGGATTCTGTTCTCAAGCCTCGCTACGAGCAACATGACCTTTTAGTTTTTTAGAAACATAGTACACCTGAGCTTATTCTAGGCTCTGATTTAGTAGACTTGGTATGAAGCCTATATATTTTTAAAGTACTGTAGAAGTCACACTCATTCACAACTAGAGCTGAGAAGCAGGAAGTGAAATTCCAAGTTGTCATGTTTTGTCACAGTTCCCAACTCCTACCTCATGTTCAGAACACATCAAAGTCTTCTCAGGCTAAGTCTGCCTGCTTCCGGGCTCACATAGTCATTTGGAGCTTGGTAAATTCTAGCTAGTGACACACATGAAATGAAAACTGACTTTCTTGCCTTCATTTCATCCAAGTCGTACCCAATACTGGCTCTTCTGTGTTTGAGGATATTGTATTATCTGGCCTTTCTGAAAGAAACTTGGTTCTAAGTAAAGATGTTCATGTCTGAAATCATGGGAATTTCCTTTTCCCATACACAGTAGCTATATGAATAAAAGCCTATCCCAAATGAAAAGAGATGAGAAAAGAAGCATGAGAAAGCACATAAAAGATGCAGTATGAGATTTCATGATAATTTAAAAGTAACATGGGTCTTATGAGACCAAAAGACCATGGGACACTGAAGATTCCTACCTTGGTATTCTTGCCCTATTCGGGGTGGGAGTGGGGGATATCAACTGAAAGGAAATAAGATAGGGAGGTGTGGTGTTTGGCATACATTGCAAATTCTACCCAATGAACTTCTCTCTATTGAGACAGCAGTAACCAGATCCTCTCATTATTTGCATGCTAAGCCTCTAACTTGTCGTGTGACAAACAAATGAAGTAAACTTAGAAATAACCATTAACTAAAGGGAAAAGTACAATAATGTTCAGTGGAGGTCACAGGATTGCACAGCAGTCACCAGCTCCTGGGGAGGAGACCTGAAAGTTACTCAGGAAGAATGGCAGTAGTGGAACGAGATGCCACTGAGGAAAACATTACTGTGGCTAAAATCATCTTTACCTTGGTGGTCTTTGGCACAGAATGGGTAACTGGTATACTTGGAAATGGCTTCATTACAGCTGTCTATGGAGCTGAATGGGTCAGTAATAAGAGACTCCCCACTGCTGATAGCCTTATGTTGATGCTGAGTTCTTCCAGGCTTGCACTACAGATTTGGTTGATGGTGACTATTATTTACAGTCACTTCTTCCAACACATCTATTACCACAAGTCATTGTATCAATTCTTCAAAATCACACTTTTGTTTCTGAACTATTCCAACCTCTGGTTCGCTACCTGGCTCAATGTCTTCTATTGTCTTAAAATTGCCAACTTTGCCCAGCCTTTGTTCCTGATGATGAAGAAGAAGATCAGAGTGCTGATGCCCTGGCTTGTGAGTCTATCACTGTTGGTTTCCTTCAGCATGAGTTCTCTCTTCCTTATAAACACCTTCAATACACATGTAAATAGTTCCATTCCTATCCCTTCCTCCAACTCCACTGAGAAGAAGTACATCTCTGAGACCAACATGGTCAACCTGAGTTTTTTCTATTGCATGGGCATCCTTATTCCTCTGATCCTGTTCATCATGGCAGCCACTCTGCTGATCATCTCTCTCAAAAGACACACCATGCACATGAAAAGCAGTGCCACAGGCTCCAGGGATTCCAGCATGGAGGCTCACTTGGGAGCCATCAAGTCCACTAGCTATTTTCTTATTCTCTACATTATAAATGCCCTTGCTCTATTTATAACCATGTGCAATGTCCTTGACATATACAGCCCCTGGAGTATTTTGTGCAGAGTTATCACGGCTGCCTACCCAGCTAGCCACTCAGCACAACTGATCTTGTGTAATCCTGGACTGAGGAGAGCCTGGAAGCGTTTTCAGCACAGAGTTCAGCTTTATCTTAGAGGACAAATTCACTGAGTGGAAGCCAAGGAATGTCGTAAGACCCTACTCAACCAATCGGCCTTTTCCTCACCTGAATCCCTCCTTACCCATTTTGTTCTCCGTCCAACCTGCTCTGATGTTTCTTCTCAGATGACTGGATTAGTTCACGAGTGTGAAGTCAAATGTTTTAGTTCCGATTCTAAGGAAAGTAGCTAGTAAACTTGAAGATGGACTTAGAAAAGCTCCTTGATCCAGACTCATTCATGGCTCTCACTGGGCTCAGCCCACTCCCCCTTTACCCTGAGCCTTAAGGAGAAGGTGACCACATCACACCTTACCTAGGACAAGGATTGCTTGATATCTGTTGCCCACTGAGAACCATTTAATTGTCAAGGTTATCTTGGCCTGAGTGAAAAAAAAGATGGTCATCTACCCTACACATCCAACTAACCCACGTCAGGGAGAAGAAGGCTCACGAAGAGATGGCATGCAGTCCAAGAGGAAGAAAGAAAACTGGAATGTCTACAAACAAAAAGGATTCCAGAAGGAAAGGCTGTCAGCATCATCAAATGCCACGAACATTCCATGGAAGGGAAGCTTGAAAAAAAGCTTTGTATTTGATGAGAAGGATGGAGGCCATATGCACTGACAAGGGTAGCATCTAGATTCCAGGAATTTCCAGGCAGGGGATAAGACGGTGACAGTGTACAAAGACCAACAATGTAGGAGGGCATTTGGAAACAAAGATGAAATAGAGGAGTGTGGGTAGATGGTCAGTTTGTGTTGCTGCTGTTGCTGTTTTGGTTTAGTTTGGTTTGATCTCGTTTGTTTTCTTTGTTGTCCAATGCTGGGGACTGAGCCCAGGACTTTTGCACAGGGCTGCATCCTCAGCCCTGTTCTTACTTTTTAATTGTGAGACAGGATCTTGCTAGGTCTCTGAGTTAGCCAGGCTAGGCTTTCCTTGCAATGTTCCAGCCTCAGTTCCCCAGGGTGATGGAATTACAGGCATGAACCACCAATGCCTATCGTGAGTGTCTTATTTTCTAAGTGGGAGAAGATAAAATGAGAAGAAAGGAGAAGAAGGATAAGGAGAAGCAGTGATGTGAACAGAACGCATGAAGAGGCCAGAGCAAGGGAGCTTTTCTTTCTTTTCTTTTCTTTCCTTCTTTTCTTTTCTTTGCTTTTCTTTTTGCTTAGCACTTGAGTCTGTGGCAAAGCAATCAGCACCTCTGCCTCCAGCTTTACCAGTTCTGGGCCACGTGGACTAAAGAATGGCCGATATAGGTCACCTGGGAATGGCTGTCTGAGGGAAAAAAATTCCTTGTCAGAGAGGCATTGTTAGCACTGTCACAAACAGTCGTTCACAAAATAAGACACCTCACCCCTGGATGGCTTGCAACTGGACTATTAGAAATGTCAGTTTGTCTTTTAGTAGGCATTTTTAAAAATTGTAATTATCCTGGCAAATGTAAAAAGAATGCTGCTGCTCAGCACAAGTAACCTTCAAATGGAAGTGCGAGGTTGGTGGCAAAGACTTAATCCTGTGTTCCTGGGTCCCACACACAGACAGGGGTAGATCATTTCCGGAACTTAATTTGCCCCTTGATTCTAGGGTCGATGGTCTGTGGAAGGTGACCACAGTCTTGTTCATCATCCGATGTGGCATTCACAAACAGAAGCAAAATTTTGCCGAACACTTCTGTTTGCAAACCAAATTGCTTGCACACAGAAGCATTGGTGAACTGAAGTATTACTGTTTTTCAAAAGAGTTCTTTATATTAATAAATTGCAAAAGCACACATGCAAGTGCGTGCACGTGCACACGCACATACACTCACTCACCTATATTCTTTTATAGTTCAGCCTCTAGCCTAGGACTTACTTAACTGAAAGTAAAATATTTACGAAAATATACAGCCTTGGTTGTTTGCTGAAGTGATGCCTTATTTAATATCAGTAGAGTTGTTATAGTAAGGCCAACTAGATTTTGAAGTGTTATTGCAATTCCTAAAGAATAGAGAAGTGTGCATTTTTTCCAAATAATAAATGCCAATTAGCGGGCAGCCACACCCACTAAGTATACTCTAAGTTGCCATTTATTTGGACATAAACCATGCCAAGATAACACAATGGATGATCCCTCCCCAGATTTATTATGAAGAATTAATCATGCCACCATTTGCAGGAGCTTAAGGTGTCAAGCAAAGAACAGAGGAGAGCTTCAAGGACAGCGACATCCTTATCGATGCTCTGGGCCATGCCGCCTTCAACCAAGTACAGTTCTCTCCAAGTCTTCCTTCTCTCAATTCTCTTTCTTTACATAAAGCCCAACTAAACATCCAGAAAAGGCCAATTATAGGGTCTTCATATTTAGTTAGTTTTAGAAAGAAAATCCAAAGCCTGAGACAAAAATCGCATTTTGCTGGATTAAAGTCTGTAACCAAAAGTAAAGGCCGGCTTGCTGCTGTCCCAGTATCCTGACTGGAGCCGCCTGATCTGGTCCTGTCTCATCTTCCCCGGGGAGGTTATAAGCTTGCTTTACCCACACAGTCATTCTGGGTTTTTCTTTAAAGCACATGGAAGAGCTAAGGAGTACTTGGTGGCTGAGTGCCTCCAGTCTGGAAGAGACAGAGTATATGCTTCCTTCTCTCACACCTGCTCAACACAATCCACCTGAGACACAACCTGCACAGGGAGAGGGGAGTGGAAACCCAGGCAGGAATAAGAACCATCATAGAAAGACAGCA
Organism: Dinomys branickii; assembly: GCA_004027595.1. Taxonomy (NCBI): domain Eukaryota; kingdom Metazoa; phylum Chordata; class Mammalia; order Rodentia; family Dinomyidae; genus Dinomys; species Dinomys branickii. The sequence goes on along the minus strand of PVLD010009426.1, from coordinate 21,346 downwards.
AAATAGAGACTGAGAGAGGGAACTTTCCCATCTGACTCAGGTTCATCATCTTCTCTAGCAAGAAGAATCTTTAGGGGAGAACTGGTGGTAGTGGAAATGTCTTGTATATCCAGAAAGGTTGTTTTGGGAGAGCAAAAGGAAAGTAGGAAGGCTAAGGAGCTCAGCCCTCGATGTTTGACGGCTGTAGGAGCTCTCTGTACTCTTTGCCAAGCCAAGGAGAAGATGTGTAACTCAAGGCAGACAAGTGTCAAGAAATGCTCATTCAGGTGTTCCTGTGAAGAGGCAATGCCTCACACTGACAGATGTTTCTATGGGTGAAAGAAGAAGCACCCTGGGACCTGGGACCTGGGCCATGGCCCAGGGAAGGTAGGTCTGCACAGAACATGGCAGCAGACGGCAGAAGAAATGTGGAGTAAGGGGCCAGAGTAGAAGAAACCCTGAATGGGAAGGTGTGAGGTGTTGAGTGCTGAAGTCAGCCTCTGTCAGTCTCAGCGGGGAGAAGCTCTCCACAGACAGACATGACCCAGGCCTTTGGGGATTCTGTCTAATGCAGCAAAACAGGCAGTCTTCCAAGAGTGAGCCATCAAAAGGACCACCTCTATCTGGGACATTTCCAGTTTGAGGAGAGACACTGTCCAGATGCTTGACTGTCAACCAATCTCCTTGGGGGAAGGACTATTTTTAATGTTCTAGCTTATCTCGCATTTGATTTTCATTTTTTAAAGAAAGTGTCTTATGTATGTCTCATCTCTCAGTTCATCAGGAAAAAGAGGGGGAAAATGGCTTTAAAGACAATCCAAAGAAAAGAGTCAAGAAGCCCCTGCATTTGGGGGTGGCTGGGCAGTGAGCAGGAGTCCAGGGAAGACTGTCAAGGTGGAAGGGGAATGGGAAAACCTCCGGGGCTCCTCAGGGAGCTGCCCCCACCCTCCTCCATGCTGTCCCTGGAGTCAAGAAGCAGTGAGAGTCCTGGCTCTGCCATTTCCTGAGATGGGACATGGGTAGGTTGTTGTATCTCTCTACATCTGGAAAATGGAAATCATTATCATAACAACAACCTCTACCTCCTCGGATAATTTCATTGTACGAGATGGGTGAGCTACTGTTGGGTGCACAGTGCGTGGTCTGGGCTGAGCTGTCAATAAATGTTAGCCTTCCTATTCTAAAGAGAAGCAAAGTGAGGCTGGGAGGCTGGGTATCTAAACTGAGGATGTCCAAACCATGGCCACTTGTGCAAAGCCCAGAGCCCACCCAGACTGGGTCAGCAGCACATAGCAGGCTGGGCTTTTACACCATGCTTTACTTAGTAGCAGAGCATGGACACAGCATCAGTGGCACAGCATCTATCTGAGCAGACGTGAAAAGAGAAAGGCACCCTGCAGCCTTCAGCCCTGCACCCCCACCTGGCAACGTCAGAAAGGCAGGCAGCAAGCATGCTGCCTCAACAGCTGCTTTCACCAAAGCAGGGCACTAGATTAGGGACCAGCAAACATTTTCTGTCAAGGGCCAGCTAGTCAATATTCTTTTACAGGAGACATAAGGTCCCTGTCACAAGTATTTACCTCTTCTTTTGTAGCACAAAAGCCACCAGAAACAATGTACACATGCAAGCTCATGGCTGTGCTCCAAGAAAATTTTATTATGGACACTGAAATTTGAATTTGGTATCACTTTCATGTATCAGGAAATATTACTCTGCCCTTGATTTTTTTTCAATCACTTAAGAATGCAGAAGAAACAGTCTAAGTTCCTGGGCTAGGAGAGACAGAGACAAAGAGACAGAGACAGAAAGACAGAGAGAGAGAAAGAGAAAGAGAGAGACAGGGATGGTCTAGACCTGCCCCCAAGCTGCAGATTGCAGACTATATCCCTAGTTTTAGGTCACTGTGAACCATGGGTAGACACCACGACAAGTTTTGCTGTTTTTCACATTTCAGTTTTCCTGATATTTTGCCACTTTCAGTTTCTCTGGCTTTTCTCCACCCTTTGCAACCTTGAAAACACAACCTTTTAGTTTTCTATAAAAGCAAACAAAAACGTAACACCTGCTAAGATCACTGTGGCCCCTCAGCCAGTAAGCTTGAGTACAAAGTGGTAAACAGCTCCCTGCAGGAGCCTTGGGCACACAGAAAGATCATAGCTGCCACTTCAAAACCATCGTGCCTGTAACCATCTCTGCCAAAATCTATGGTTCCCTCTGTGGATCCTACCCAGCATGGTTATGTTTATGATTCTGTGTTCTTTTTAGATGACTAACAGGCTGGTTTGTTGTGTGATGATGTGAAATGTTCAGATCATTGTGATCCATTGGGACAAAAAAACCCCAAAACTTACATTTGGTGTCAAAAAAGATTTGAACTCTCTCACTTTGGTGATCTTGGAAAAATCACTAAACTGCTCTGAACCTTGGTTTCCTCTTCCGAAAAGCAGAGATAATCATAACATCCACTTCACAGGGTGGCTGTGAGGTTTAAAGGAAATAATAAATAAGTGGATAATAAATTATAAACCACCATATAAAGATGAATGCATATAAATGCATTCCAAAAATGTACTCATTAACTCAAAGATTAAGCCAATAAAATTTTTGCCCTGCAGGAGTACACAGTCTAGGAAGGAATAGTTAGTTCAGTGAGAATGGTACTATGTACTGTTGAGTCACGGATGTGTCTTAAACTCAGATGTTCATGATTAAAACTTCTAACCTCCAAACATTTTTTAAAAATCTGATCTCCCTCTTTTAGCTTCTTCACCACAGAGAGCAGAGAATGCAGAGCAGATTCCTGTCTCTTCATCTTGCTGAGCCAGTTAGAAGAGACTGGGACTGAGAGGAAAAGAAATTTTTCCATTGGGCATCTGCAGAGTCTCATCAAGACAGAGGATGCAAAACAGAAAGGGGTCCCATTACATCCAGCCCTACCTGGAGAGAGCTGGCCTTTGCATCTCCTGCCTAGAGCCTGCAGGGACCGCAAATGACCCTGTGTGTTACTCAAATGAATGGGAGGAGGCAGATTTCAGCTTGCGGCCCTGTGTGCCGCTGGACATCTTGTTAGGACAGGGATCGGCAGTCTCCCCCAAATTGTCCCCACAGCTATAGTCTGGCTCCCTAGGAACAAGAGAGTATCTGCCTGGGGGATTCCAGGGCTGTGTGGGGTTCCATAGTCTGTGCTGAGGTTGGAGATCAGTGGGGCTATGGCTCAACTTCCACCCCCAGAACCTGAGCTGTCTGTGAGCCTGTCATGATGGCCACTCAGAGCAGTTCTAACAGGCAGTGGCTCCAGAGGCAGTGGGAGGAGCATTTCCCTGCCCTGTTGACCATGTAGAGATATAACGGGATTGATGGAGTGAACAGTAAGCATGCAACAAAGTGAATCAGGTTCAAGAAAGGAAAACCCATGTGACTTTGTGGGTCTCTGATGGAAGTGTCCTTGAGAAGACAGGGCAACCTGCAAATCAGTGCCCAAACAACCATTATGAATAAACCCAGCTTGTAGACATGAGACAAAATAGAGCCAAGGATCTGCTCACCAAGCTCCTCAGACAGCCTCTGACAGAAGAACAATATTGATTATCTCCTTGGAAGACTATCTATGTCATCTTCCTATTCCCCACAGCCTTAGCCCCGGACCTAACTTACAATGCAAAGTAGCAAATCTGAAGGAGAATTACTGCTTTACTTCAGATTAGCAAGACGAGCAATGTTAGCTAACTGACTGTGTCAACCTGAGTAAGATACACCCAACAGAAGCAGAGTGGCATAGTTCCAGGTGTGGTTGAGGAGATTTATTGAACATAGGAGACCTATCCTGGGGAGGCTTATGCCTCAGTGGCAAAAGAGGGAAATGAAGAAGGAAGGCCCCCTTCAGTGTCTTTGGAGGAGCTCCCATCTTCACCTTCACCTTGGACATGATCTCCCAGCTTCCAGAGCAGACTCTTCACCTCCAGCACCGATCTTCCATCTTCCAGCGCAAACCCAATGGCCTTCCCTGCAGGCCCCTCTGCCTTTCATTGCAGATCCTTCAGCCTCCTGACAAGGACTCACACGGGACCCTGAAGTGAGCTCCACTGGGCCCTTCTGATCTCCAGTACGCAGACAGCCCTTTTGCCCTCTTCTACACCTGACTCTGGAAGTGGCCACTGTAAGCCAATCTGGTAAATCTTTATATGTCTGTACATCTTGCATTAAATCTGTGTCTCTAGTAAGCATAGACTGATACAAGCAAGTAGGTAAAAATTACTTGCTCGGGAGTGTATGTTAGCTGTATGCTTATATTTTATATGTTTGGACCAAAATTTGTCTGACCTTATAATACAATAAAAGCTAAATATCTCCAAACACTGTAGGACATTGCTTTAAATTCTTTAACTTGTCAAAATTTTAAACAATTAGAATGTCTTTGCCTTTGTGTTTTACCTCTCATTGTTGTGGAACTGGTGCTGAACCAAATGGAAAACACCCTGCAGCAAAGAGGAGCAAGGCAACCAACTTTATGACGTCAGCAGACTGATCGGATCTCTCCCACAGCATCAGCCCAGAGCCAGCTTTGGGCTCAGCTTATATAGGTTTGCAAGCAGGAAGTACAGGAGCTTGAAAGCATGGTGAACTTCTATTGGGTAGTGTCAGTCATCTCTTGTTGCTGGGCAAAAAGTCCTTGAAACAAGTCAGCAAACAGGGTATCTTTGGGGCTGGAAGGTACAGGTTGTGCAGCTGGGTGCAGTCACACTGAGCAGGGTAAAGTTATCTCTGGTGTAGTCGGTCAAGGCTAAGTGAGTCTAACAGACGAACTGCATGGTGGGCTGTTTGATCTCATTTTGTCCTAATACGATGTCTGACTATTAGTTTATTTTAATTATTAAAATTTCCATTACATCATGAGTTATTTAGACAATTCCTATGTAATAGCCAAAAAATATGCATTTGATTTCTATTATGGAAAATGATCATCTTAATCATTCAAAAGCAGAATTTTCTTGTTTTGATTTTTTGCTTTCAAAGGGTAAGTAACTGAAAAATATGTCTGGTAAGTTCTGATCTGAGTGGAAGTTATTCTAAAAGTCTAACTCATGGGCCTGAGGATCCATCATCTCCACTCCCCTGGGGAGGAGTCATGTTGAGTAACCCCCTCTGTTATTAATCTCTTTGTCCGTGGCTTCCTATCTATTCAGCTGTCTGGTTTTCTTCTATTTCTTTATCCATGAAGTGTCTCTCAAACACAGAAGTCAATCTGTACCCTTTATCCATCACTGTCACTAAGGTGTTTAATCACTCAGATTTTAAAACTGAAAGCTCCACATCCCAGAAGACCCCTGTCCTGGACAGAGTGGTACAGTTGTCCACCCCAGCACTACCCAAAGGACTAAAACTGCATTCAAAGCTGAAGTACGGCCTTGATACTCACTCTGGTTCTGTGCCTTCATGAGCAGGATTCGTGTACACTCGCATACTCCTGAGCATCACACCCACACACACCCAGCTGCTCTCCCTCTCACACACACAGTCACAAACTCATTCAAACGCCACCTGCTGAAAACCTTCAGTGACTTCCCATCCCAGTCAGAGTTTCCTTTGGGCACGCGAAGCCCTGCACAACTCATCTCATATGTACCCTTTGTTCGTAGTTCTTGATGCCTACTGCACATAGTCTACTAAACATAATCATGTACAGAGCCTGGAGGATTGGTGCATTTTTATTTTAATTTTGGAGAATTTCAAACATGTACAAAAGTAGAAAAAATAATACAAAAGTAGAAAAAATAACACATGGTCCTTACATATCCACTACTAAATGTCAGCACCCCCAACACTGTCAGTGCTGATCACTGAGGGCTTCTTTTAGAAGAGCTATGACATGTTTCTGCTGTTTCTCTAGCTCAAAACATTTTCCAGGTTCCTTTGATGTCAGCTAAATTTTTAGTTTCTTTTAAAGTTCCTGTTTAGCTCCGAGATGCATCTTTAAAACACGCACTATCTGAAATACACCAAGATATATACCTTTCTTCTGGCAAGATCTATATACTTTCTTCCCCCAATTCAGCTTTAATGATGTCTTAAATAGGGATCATTTGGCCTGGGCATGGTGGTACATGCCTGTAATCCCAGCACTCAGGAGGCTGCGGCAGGAAGCTTGCTGTGAGTTTGAGGCCAGCCTGGATTACAAAGTGAGTTGTTGTATAGTAAGGCCCTTCCTCAAAAAAAAAAAAAAAAAAAAAAGGGATCATTTGGGTGCAAAATATTAGAAATCAACTCAAAGCAACAAAAAGAAAAAGGGAAAGTGTTCAATGATCCCAGGGCTCTTATTGAACCCATACAGGCATTGCAGGAAACACAGCTGGGCTTCATGAAAACCGGATACCCAAGCATCAGAGAGCTCCCCCTGCTCCTCTCCGCCTCCCTCTCCCTCTCTTCTCCGCACCCCTTTCCATCAAGCCCCTGGAGAAACAGCTGTGCATCTCCCGCCACATCTGTCCTGCGCACCCGTCTTCAAACCACCATTCCCTGGGCTCGGTAGGTAGCCTCGTGATCCCTTATAATCCCAGCTTGTTTTAGTTTAAGACTGCGGAATGTGCGCGGTGTTGTGATTTCCATGGTACAATTACTCCCGCCGTGACAGAATTCACGCTAGGGACGCAGTGGCACCGAATACGGAGCTGGGGGAGCGCACACGATCCACGCCCTCCTGCTGAGTACAGCGCTCTCCCTTGGAGGCATGATAGCAGAAACCTTCCACTTCCCCACTCTAGAGCCACGCGGTACAGATTTCAACACAGCATCAGCTCTGTGACCTTGGTAAATTGTTAGCTCCGCTAAACTTCGGTTTCTTCACCTTTAAAGTAACAGTAATACTCACCTGTGTTTTACAGAGTGATTGCTACAATATAGCACATAGCCTTATAAATTCCTGTTACTCAGGACTGAAGTCAGTAGTGATATTTGGATTTATGGCCACTAGATGGGGATGTCCTCATTCCTGTACCACAAATCCTTTCTGCAGAAGCGTTTGCAATTCAATATTAAACAAGACACTTGAAATTTGCCACTTTTTTCTTAGTGACCCCTTTTAGCTTTCAGCATTTAGAAAGAAGAGATAACTGTTTAAACCTAACAGCAATATCCTCGTCTCCTTGTTCCAAGTATACTATTAATGGTATTAGGACGCAAATTATGTTCTTTGAGTTTTATACGTTGCGTGCATTTACTTTTTATTTGAACTACAGTGAAACTGACATTTTAACTGAAGTTGAATGAATTCTGCCCAGTTACTGATCAACTCGTGTCTGAAAGATGTTTTTATGCCCCAGTCTGGGTAATTTTTTAAATTGGGGGTTAATTTTATATACACTGTTTTTATTTGTTTTATTCTGTTGCATTGTTCTTGTCACACCTAAGCTTTGTCACGTCTGAATTTTTCTAACACTGAATCTGTGATGTAAAAAATGTATGATGTGCTCCAAATGTTATATATACTAAACTAAGTTACATGTAGCCTATGTAACCTGTAAAACATTTCTTGTAAATTACCTAATTCATTTTTTCCATTTCTGTACAGTTTCTTTTGTAAGTTTTTAATGTCTTAGATGTGACTCATCCTGTAAACATTTTCATACTATTTTCTTTACTGCTTATTTGCACAAGAGAAACTTGTGTTTTGTTTCATGGTATTATAGGGCCATTAAGCCAATTTTAATATCTGCCTTCTCTGTAGTTTAACTTTTTCTAATTTTGTTAATATTTTAAATAAATGCTAGAATCATGTTTTTATTTCCTACTTTCCAAATAAATTCTAAGTTGTTTACTAAAAAAAAAAAAAGATTTGATTGTGTAAATTCACTGACATTTTTCCCCTCTGTAAAATTTTCCCTATAAAAACCTTCACATTTTCCTCCTAAATTCCCCTGTGAACCCAGCTACCAGCCCCTAGAAGCCCTCTCAAGCGGTGTGCAGCAGCTGTGCTGAAGAAAGAACTGTGACTTGCCACAAATTAGGGTAAGAATGAAAACCAACACCACATTTGTTCCCGAAGAGCTCAACTCTGGCCTCTACTTTCCTCTTCTGGCTCTGCTACTTCAAAAGAAGAAGAGATGGCTTTTTGGACGTCCATTGTCATATTTGACCATGTTTATCACTGAAAAGAAATCACAACCATAGTTCAATTCTATCAATATTTACTGAGCAAATGTATGTGTGAGATATAATATCAGAGACAGATAATATCTCACAGACAGAGGGGAGAAAGGCAAATAGTCATACAGAAGCAAAGATTTACTTATTAACAAATGTACCAGATCTTTCCAGAAATATTTATAGTTCGATTAAATCTAACAACCTAAAACCTACCCTAAAAATTACATAGAAAAACATGAATTTTGAATAGAAAATCTCTACCAGATATAAAAACATGCTAAGGTATAAACTAAGGCAACAGGAAAATGACTGCACAAACAAGTGCATTTACCGTAGGAACTTACGATGGGATTAAAGTGACTAAGGGTGGTAACCACTTAGGAGGCTGAGCCAGGAAGATTCCAAGCTCAAGGCCAACCTGGACAATATACTTAGACCCTGTCTCAAGAAAAAACAAAGAGAAAAACAAAACAAAGATGGTGAAAATGAGCTGTGTGTAAGTGAGTAAAGGACAGATTACCAAATGGTAACTCGGCATGAGGCTCACTGTCTGAAGAATGAACAAGTTGGATCCCATCCTTTTGTTTTTATAAAGCTCAACTTTGATGGAGAAAAGATCTACATATAGAGAATAAAGTTATAAAACTAACAGAAGAAAAAATGAAATATCTCTGACCAAAAGGTGGGAGATAAGTTATTGAACGAGATCCCAAAAGCTCAAAGGATAAAGCAAAGATGATTGGGTTTCTGTTTGGTGAAAGGCACAGGTGACAGCCAGGCTGGAAACAATGGCAATGTCTAATAGCCACAAGGGACCACCAGCTGGAACCTCTGAGGTGCCCTGACACACATGTGCACACACACACCATGCGTGCACACACAATACAAACAGGCAGAGGAAGCCCAAGCAGACAGCAAACAGAAAAGGTGTTTGTGACACCTTACACTGGAATAGTGCCATTTAAAGCACAACAGCACACGATCACTTCCTTTTGCCTATCACTGAGGCTTCCCTTGCTACAGTTCTGGTTACCCCACGTCACAGAGGGCTGAGTACAATACCACAATATATTTTGAGAGTGAGAGAACCCACACTCAGTGACTTTCATTGTGATGTATTATTATAATCACTCCATTTTGTTCTTAGTTACTGTTAATATCTTACTGTGCCTAATCTACAAATTAAATTTTAACCTAGGTACATGTGTATAGGAAAAAATTATAGTGCACTTAAGGTTCGGCTTTATGTGCAGTTTCAGGTGCTCCCTGGGGGGTCCTGGAACATATCCCCTGTGGGAAAGGGAAGTACCAGACCATCTCACATTCTTCAGGATATCCAGAAGTTACCAAGTGTTAGGGAGAAAGCGAAGAAAAGTGCTACTAGCAGGAATGTCAAACGGTTCCATCATGCTAGACAGCAGCCTACCAGCACCTAATCAAACATTCATATACCCTTTGAGATCAGAGATCTTCTCCTGGGTATATTCCTAGGAGAAATCTCACCACAGGTTCATGAAAGGACGGAGGTAAGAATTGCCCTGTATCACTGTTTGTGGATGTAGCAAGTTGAAGCCGCCCCAAATGAGAACAGGTTGGTAAGGTGCGGTGTGGGCCAGAAAGAAGTACTGTACCGCAGTCAGAAACTGTAAACCAGATGTGCTGACGGCTGTGTGCAGTGCTAAGAGAAAACTACAAGAAGCAGAACGAGGCCTACAGCACAGTGCCACTGCGTCTACAAAAACCCCTCACATATGAAACAACACTATACAGTTTAGGAAGGGACAGGCATGCCTGGCCATCATCAGTCACAACAGCTCATGTGTCTAGAAACCCACACACTGGCATTTGTGTCCTCTAATATAACAGAGAAGTCAAAAGGGGGTTTCTAGAGCCAAAGCACTTGAGTTCAGTCCTGGCTCTGCCACCAAATCACTCTGTCACCCTGAGCAAATCTCAAAACCTCTCAGAAAGTAAATTTCTTTGTCTGGAAAATGAGAGCCAATAATAGGAACTATTCTCTGGGTCAGCCGAGTTGATACAAGGTGCCTAAACAGCGCTGGGTCATAAATGCCAAGAGGTAGAGTGTTGTTGTTAACAGTATGAATGGGTGTCAAGGGTGAGGAGAAAAATAAGGTTTTAAAAGGGTGTGGATGTGTATGTGCCCATGTAGTGAGCTGTAAGTTAAAGGGAATGATTAACTCAACTCTATACCAGAGCTTAAACACATACACACACAGTGTTTACCCTCCTGAAGTTTACAATATGGTGGAGAATACTGGTGACTTCAGCATCACATAGGAAGGTCTCCAAAGTAGAATCACACCTGTGCCTCTACCTTACCCATAGGATGTGTGGCAAGTTAGACTCACAGAGCAATGACCTGTAGAAAACACCCAGACCCTAAGACTGTATTACTGGGACTCAAAGGCCCCAAGAGAGCCTCGCTATAACCTTAGCTACGGTGGTCTTCTCTGAGGTAGTCCTCTCTCTAAGAACAATCCCCTTGCATAGCATAGATCAATCCTGTGCCTCTTAACCTACAGGACTGAAGATGTATCTTCTTACTTGTTTCTTCAGAATGTAGAGTGGAATTTTCTCATTCTTTTGAAATGATCAGCAAAGGAAGGACACAGAGCACAGTAACATGAAATCTTGAACACAGAAGGGTCTGATGACTGTGGTGACCTTTAAAATCAGAAGAAAGCAATTAACAGCCAGAGGAAAAAGGTCCTTGGATCATAAAAGCAATTGGCTCATAAGCTCCTGACAGTCAACCCACATGCTGTTGTTGGCATGATGCTGCCAACTATCAGCTGCTGTGTGGAAAAGAAATACACCAGGCACACAGACTAAATCAGTAGCTAGAGTGTTATTTTGTCCTAAGAGGTTGTTTCTCAGACCAAGAGGGGATATTTGATCACTGGAGGGCTTGCAAATCCCAGTTGAAAATACTTGCTAGGTTTGTTCATTTTTCTCATGGAAGAAGGACAAAACTCAAAACTAAAAATACTTGAGTTGCCTGGAATTTGCTCAGGAATGGCCCTTAGAAGCAAAGCAAAAAAAAAAAAAAACAGAAATTCCTACAGGCCCAAACCCCATGGACAGAACTGAATGACATATTCTCTAACATTTCTGAAACCAAGATCAGGTAGAGGAAAGTAGACAAGGTTCACTCTTGGAAACTGAGACAATTCCAAACAAAGGAAGCAGCCACCAAAGTTTAGTTCTGAGTCCTCCTTGGTGGGTTTGGGATGCAAAGTTTCGGTGTCCATCTCCACCACTCACAGGCTTTGTGACTTTATACAATTTCCCTATCAAGGAAACAGAGATGCTGGTGACAGAACCAACCTGAAAAGACACTTTGGAAAAGTTTGTCAGTTTCTTAGAAAGCTAATCAAACTTATTGTATTAGATCTAATAATTCTACTCCTTGATATCTACCTAAAAGAAATATAGCTATATACCCACACCAAGACTGACATGAAAATACTCATTAACAGCATCTTTCAACTAAAGAAAGTGGAAAGCTATAGAAACATGCTACAACATAGATGAACTTCAAAAGCATTATGACTAACGCAGAAGCCAGGTGCAAAATACTCTCTATTGTATTATCCCTGGTTACAAACAGGGACACTGAAGAATAGGACCAAAGCAAGTCCAAAATCCACCAGGTCAAACACTAAGTCCTGTAGTTCCATGTGCAGCATCTGAGGCATCTGTGATAAGATGTGAACTCCAAGCAGCTTGGGGGTCTCCGGCCCCATGGCGCTGCCAGCGGTTGTAGCTCTCATAGCTTCTCTCTTGGGTGAGCTCTGCTCCTGCCTTGCAGTTTTCCTCGGACCATCCACATTCCTGGCCTGTCTAAACTTTTGGTGTCTCCCTCTATGGCATCTTTGGCTTCCCACTCACAGCTCCACACTGCCCTGTCAGCAGCACACTGCCTGGCCTCCCAGGGCTTCTGAAGTCTGGGTAGAAGCCTTCCTGAACTCATCTCTTATTCCTTCTCAGCAATCAAGATCTCCTCTGCTGTATCTTTGCAGTCCACAGCTTTACCAGAGCTTCCTTTCTGTACAAACTCACAATGTTTTAAATTATTCTTCTGGGCTCTTTGCTCTCAATTCTCAACATAAACTTGGCTAAAAGCCCCTAACAGCAGCCATGCTATAGCCTCAACATTAGACTGCCTTGAAATCTCTTCTGCCAGAGTAATGAGTCTGCCACCCTTAATCTTAGTCTCAAGTAAAGACTTTGGAGACAAGCAAAAGGCAGACAAACTTTCTGCCAAGACATAACACATATCATCTGGAGTCCAACAACCAATACAATCCTTTCCAGCAGAAACTTCCCCAGCCTGGTCTTTATCAACAGGATTTCTATCAACTATCTGGGCTTCTGACCCTAACCAGAATCTCCAATACAGTAGTCTTAAGCATTCTAGCTCTACTTTTTCAGCCAGCGTCTCCAAATCACTCCAAACTCTTCCCACAAGCCATTCCCAAAGGCTCCAGAACCACATGGTCAGGTATAGTTACAGCAATGACCCTACTTCTCTGGTACCAAATTCTGTCTTAGTTATTTTTATGTCATTGCTGAGATGAAATACATGGCACCCAACGTTAAAGGGGGAAAGATTTATTAAGTTCACAGTTTGTAGAGGTTTCAGTCCATAGTTGGCTGGCTCCAAGACAGGGTGGCACATGGCAGAGAGGCAACCTCTCATGACCAAAGAAAACAGCAAAAGTAACAAGAGCAAAAAGGGGGGGCAAGCCTTTTTCTGCCCCTTTTATCTTATCTAGGATGAGAGCAGTGCCAATACAATCAGTGGATTTATCCAGCAATCATCCACATTTAATCCCAGCACCCTTAATCCTAGCATTGAGCCATGTATCAGTCACAAACTCTAGATTCAGCTACCTCCAAAAAAGTCCCATCTAAAAATTAATGAGTCTTTGGGGTGGACATCCAGACACAAACCATAACTGTGCTTTGTTTATTTGTTTGTTTGGTCCATAAAGCTAGTAGTACCTACTCGTTGGATTGTTATGAAAATTAGACAAGTTAATATTTTCAAAGCACTTAGGACAGTGTCTGAAACGTAGTAAACTCAATATGTTTGGGCTAACTAACAAAAACAAATATTTGTGGTTGTGTGATTCATCATAGGAGTAAATTACCAGTAGTTCCTACATGTTTTCTGCAGCACAGGAAGCACTTCTTAGCACTTAAGCATAAACAGTTGGATTAGTTCTCTTCTATAAAATATGTTTATAAAGTCACACTAAGTTTGAGGTCATTCATGAAAAGACTGTAACACTTGTCATGCAAGCTAGCCTCTACCTGCCCTGGCTCCAGCTTCCTCTCCTTCACTGCCCTTCCAAATCCTTCTGCTGAAGAGAACTCCTCCCAGTTCCTCAAGACTGCAGAAAATGGGATTTTGTGCATGTTGCTGGCTCAGTATTGGATGACATCCACCTGCTTCCACTCTGTGCTGTAGATTAGATGCTTAGGTCCCAGCAAAATTTCTGTGTTAAAATCTTAACCCCCATGTGACATGATCATGTGTGACTATTGGAAGGTGATGAGGTCATGAGTGTAGACCCCTCACTAAACTGAAAATTTGCTGGCTCCTTGACTTCCCAACCTCCAGGACCATAGGAAGTAAAATCTTACCGATTATATACCACCTAGTCTGTGGTATTCTGTAATAGCAGCCGTTACTAAGATATTCTCATGATCTGTTTACTGCCCACCCTTTAGGTTTTCATTTAGGGTTACTTCTCCCAAGTAGCTTGCCTTGGGTTTTTTCCCATCAACCTCAATCCTAGGATATGCACATGCATGTGTGCACGTGCATGCACATGTGCACACACACACACATACACACACACACACTGCACTACTGATTGAATTTGCTAAGCAACTTTTGACTGTCATTAAAGGATTGACTGAGTGCATATGTCCCCAAACACTCAGCATAGTTTATGGGACAGAACGTGCAGTCAATAAAGAACAGTACACTGATTCTCAAGAGGGGATGATTTTGACATCACCAGGAGATGACTGGCGATCCCATCCCTGAAAAATTTCTTTCTTGCCAATTTGCAGTCAATCCCTGCTCTCACTGACAATCTTAGGAAAGACCGCTGATCTGCATTCTGTCTCTTCTGGGAATTTCATATAAGTGAAATCATGTAATATATAGTCTTCATTCACTGAGCATAACATTTGGTTATCATAGCTAATGTGCAGGGAGCTGCTACTTGTAGTGAGGAGAGACCAGAAATGATACAAACATCCCACAATAAGCACAATGGCCCCCATAACCAAGCAGTATACAGTCCAGTATATATACAGCACTGAGGATGAGGGATCCTCAAATGGAATCAATGAAGGTTTCAATAATGAACAAATGAATCCATTCTGAGACTCAATTTAAAGATTGTCCTCAGTGTCCTTTTAGTTTTCAAAAAGTCTTTGAAAGTATTTCCACATTTCCTCCCATCTTTATTAGTGAGCTTTGCACTATTACAGTGAAATAACTGAAGAGAAAGGGTTTCTTTATCTCAGATCTAGAAATTTAAATTGGGGAGCTCACAGCTTTGGGCCACTGGGGAGGGCACTGGAGGCAATGGTGGAGAGCATGTCTGAGAGCAAACCAGTCACATCTTGAGCAAAGAAGCAAAGAGAGAACACGAACACAGGAGCCTGGTCACATAATGCCCCAAACAGGAGGTCATGTCCACAGAGACCTAAGAGCCTCCTGCACCCCCCACTATCACCACTGTAGGACAAAGCTTTGGCATGTAGGCCTTTGAGGGGATATCAGCACCTTCACACATTCGAACACTCTTTCAAAGAGCTCAGGATGGGAGAGATGTCCAGACTGTTACATGGGGGAGGTACTGTGAAGTTCTACACAGGTTCCCTCCAGACACAAACCTGAGCCAGTGAGTTTTACAAAAGAGAAGAAAACAAAGAAGGGAGAGAAGGAGAGAGGGAGGGACAGAGGAAGGAAGAAAGTGGGGGAGGGAATGAGGAAGGTAGAAAGCACTGGGGAGAGAGAAAAGAGAGGCAAGGAGAGAAAAGAAAGAGAAAGAAACAGAGAGAATGAGAAGGAGGGAAGAGAAGCAAAGAAGGGATTAACAAAGCCTTTTTTAAAAATCTGAGAAATTAAGAAATTAAGAAAACCTAAAATAGCTATTCTCACTTCGTTCTCTTTTGTTTTTGTCCGTGCACACATATATTTTGCATGAGTGTAAATGCAGCATTTATTAGCTAATCTTGGTTTCAACATTATCACACCAGTATAGTCTCATGAACCCTGAGATGTTCCATGTAAATTTGTTATTAGTCATATTTAAAGTAACACAGATTGCCAAAGTTTATTTTTTTAAACATCGCATAATGTATCCAAGATTACAGCTATAAAAATGTCCACCTCATTCTCTCGAGTTTTTGTATGACTTCTTAAGTGAGAAAGCTAGCACATGGAATTTCACACACCCCTTGGTAAATCCCTAGAAAAATGTCAAACACTGCGAACCAGGAATGTAAATACTTGGGAAATACTAAATCTTAGCACCATGTCACATACATTGCCACGTGGCTCCATAACTGACATTTTCCTTAAGTCAAAGTAAAATATACAAATTATAATAAGTCAAATAAATAATAGTAATTGCCTTCTTATCTCCTCCCTCTTCTGCCAGAACAGATTCCTCAGGAAACTTTTTTTCCTTTATTACTTTTTTCTTTCTCTCTCCCTCCATCCTTCTTTATCACATTTCTTTCTGCTTCCTTTGTATCCATCTTTCTGAGTGGATTATTCACTCACATATGTTAAAAATGTGTTAAGCCTTATGCAAAGCAAAACGCTCCCACCTACCTTCCCCCTTGGTCACTTAGTTTCCCTCCTCCAAAGCAAATGATTTTGTCAGTTGTTTGTCTCTCTGCTCAGCAACATCAGGAAACACATATGTGTATGTGTATACTCACACACTTAGATTATTTCAATCCTTAAGAAAATAATAATATATATCATATGTACTTTGTTTTTTCACTTAATACATCTGATATAAACTGAGCATGGTGGAACACACCTTTAATCCCAGCACTTTGGGAGGCTGAGGCAGGAGGGTTGCAAGTTTGAGTCTCACTTGGGCAACCTAGTGACTTACCAGGATCCTGTCTCAAAATTTGGAGATGTCACTCAGTGCAAAGGTCCTTGGGTTCAATCTCAGTACTGCAAATACAGGGATAAATACACAAATAATGATGCTGATCATTCGTGCTATGTTTTGGATCTGAAACATCCCCTAAAAGTTCGTGTGTTGAAGGCTTGATTCCCAGCACAGCAGTGTTCAAAGGTGAGGTGTTTGGAAGGCAATTGACCCAGGAGAGCTGTAATCTCATCAGTGCATTAATCCATTGATGGATTCACAGGTCAGGGGCTAGTGATATGAGGTGGAAACTTCACAAGGTGGAGCCTGATTGGAGGAAGCGGGTTACAGGAAGTGTGCCCTGGAAGGGTATCTTTTGTTGCTGGCACTCGCCCTCCCCCGCCACTTCCTGGCCTTGATGAAGTGAGCAGCTTCCTCAACCACTGCTCCCCACCATGACGCTCAGTCCCACCTCAGGCCCACAGCCAGGGAGCCAAGCAGCCATGGACTGGTACCTCCAAAACCTGAGCCAATGTAGATCTGTTCTCCCTCCATGCTGATGTTCTCAGGTGGGTGTCGCAGCGATGGGGAGCTGCTGACATGATCCAATAGCAGTATAAAAAGTTCCCAAATTCCATTTGAAGTTTCAAAATATTCTAAATATTGGTGTGTTGAGTTAGTCCCATAATGATAGCTATAGTTCCCAGTATGTTGTTATTAAAAACAATACTACTGAATAATCCCTTAGGCAGACAAGCTTATGTACCCACACACTGCAGAGGAGATAATATAACACCACCCAACCTAGTGTTCAAATAGTGACCATGCAGAGGTTTAGAGCAGAAGCTCATGTTCTTCCCTTGCCTGGACAGGAAGGTGAACTCACAATGTAAATGTCTGTGAAGCATAGTCTCTGACTTTTCCAATAATGTAAGGCCAAACACCAGCCCAAGAGACATCACCAGTTCTTAAAGCCTAGCATGTAGCCCTGCTCAGCAACAGATTCCAAACATAAGGACTCACTGTCCAGAGAATACAGCCTACTGCACTGCCCAGTCGGCAGTGATTGCACAGGCAAGCAAGCAGTTCCATTTGATCTCAAAATACAGCTGGTGGTCTCACCAGACTGGGAGTACAACCAGCAACCTCACTCAACCTCAGAACACAGACAAGTGCCCAGCCCAACAAGAGAACTTGACAACAAAGTATTCCTACCCACGATCACTACCAGCTGCTCCATCTGGAATCCTAAGCTAAACTAAATAGCAAAGGTCTATCCACACCAAAGACCACTTGCTCAACCCATAAGGAAAGGACATCTACGCAAATGTGCAGACAATGCAAACCCCAGGATTACAAAGAGCCAAGAAAATTCCCAAAAGAAACTAGTAAAGCTCAAAAAATGTACCTTAAGGAATTCAAATAACCTTCATAAAGAACTTTGGGGAACTACAAGGAAACATGGATTAAGGATGGTTAAACATACACAAGTCAGTAAATGTGAGATGCCACATTAACAGAATGAAGGATAATTCTATGACCATCTCAATAGATGCAGATAGCATTTAACAGAATTTAACATTCTTTCATGATTTAACAAAACTCAAAAGATTTGCAAATATATATACCTTTTATGGTTTGTAACTACAGGTCCCCCCAAAGCCTCATGTGCTCACAGGTGGGGGTTCGGGGAGGTGATTGGATCCCGGGGGATATGATACTCATTGGTGGATTCGTCCACTGGAGAATTTATAGTTAATGTGATGTTAGGAGGTGGAGCACAGTGGAAGTGGGTCACTGTGGGCGTTGCCTGGAAGAATATATCTGCCTCCTCTCCATCTTATTCTGCTTCCTGCTGCCATGTCGCCCTGCCGTGCCTTGGAGCCAGCCAAGTAAGGACTAAAACCTCTACAAACTGTGAGCCAAAATAAAACATTCCTCCTTTAATTTTCAGGTGTCAGGTATTGTGTCTCAGTAATGAGAAAGTAACTAAGATGATAGCACCACACAACAAAGGTCATACACGACAAGCACACAGCTAACATTATGTTCAAGCATGAGAGGTTAAAAGTTTTCCCTATGAGGAAGATGACTGATTGAGTGGTAGGGCAACGGAGACGAGGGAGGAGAAAATTGAATGATCAAATGGGCCATCATCTGTGTAACTGAGTAACAAAGGTGAAGGTAACATTATGTAGGACAGCATCCAGAGCTAATTCCTTTCTATGTTCTCTATAATTTTGTATTTCCTCAATCATTTTTGTATTAACAGAAGTGAAGATAATTTTATAATATACAGCATCCAGTGCAAATTCCCTACTATCTTCTCTATAATTTGGTATTTCCTTCAATGTTTTTGTGCTAGCTAATGTGAAGATAACTATGTAATACAACATCCAGTGCTAATTCCCTACTATATTCTGTATAACTTCATATTTTCTGTATTGTTTATGGCTTTTCTGGTTCATATGTGTCCATTCTAAATTTTTTTTAAATTTAAAAAATAAAAATTAAAAATTAAAAAAATAAAAAAAGGTTTCCCTATGAAACAAGGCACAAGACAAGGAAAGCCATGCTCATAGGCCTGGAAGTCCTACTCAGGGCAATTAGGAGAAAGAAAGAAATAAGAGATATCTATTTTTAAAAAAAGGAAGAAGTGATGTTGTTTCTGTTTACTGATAATAGAACGTCATAGATACAAAGGCATAGATACATAGAAACCCTAAAGGCTCTAACAATAAAGCATTAGAATTGACACACAAATTCAGAAAAGTTTCAGGATGCAAAATTTGTACAAAACCCAGTAGTGTTCCTAAATAATATTAAACTGTCTCAAAATGAATGTTCTGGAATCCTGTTTACAATAGCGACAACAAAAAACAAACAAAATTTAATATGAATGGTTAAATTCAGAGAATAGGAGATGAAAGATCTGTATAATAAAACTTTAAAACACTAATAAAGGAAAATGAAGAAGACATAAATACATGGAGTGTTATCCCACAGCCAAGGATCGGAAGAACTGATAGTGTGAAAATGTCAGAACTATCCAATGTGATCTACAAATTCACTGCAATCCCTATCAAAACTCTAATGCAATTTTTCACATCAGTAGAAAAAATAATGCTCCGATAAGGTGATGGATATGTTAATGAAACTGATTTAATAATTTCACATTGCACGTATATTTCAAGCATTACATTGTATCCCATAATATGCAGAATTATGATTTTTAATGAAAAATAATAACCATACAACATTGTATCAAAGCAATCATGTTTGTATCATAAATCCTTTAGAATGCTTAAAGGTTTTATGTATTTGTAAAACTGAAAGATAATTCTGTTTTAAGATGATACCAATTTACACAGTAAGTAAAAGAATGCCTCCTTATAAATCCTTGCCAATACTGAGTCACCAAACTTTGTGATCTTTGCAAACTTGATAAAGAAAACAATCACAGTGTGGATTTAGCTAGCCGATTTTACAGGTGTGTATAAACAGGGTTTCCTGGATATTTTAAAAGCCATCTAAAGTCCATTTTTGTGCCTGTCTTGTTCATTTCACTCACCCATGTTTCCACTGAGCTCCTTGTTCTTTAATGCACTGATCTTTCAGTTTCTACTGCATCTAGATCATTAAAATGACGGGTTTTTTCACCGTCAAATGAACACAGATTATCTTTACCAGTTTTATTATTGTTGTTTTGCATTTTTGTTTGTTTTTTGCTTTACTTACTGGGTTTTGCCAAGCAGATTTGTAAAAATTTGTATGTAACAATGTGTCAGTCTTTTAAGTTTATGCATTTGGTATTACAAATGTAAAGATTGTGTGTACTTCTAGAATTTTTAAAGTTTTTTCATTAATTTCTAAGGTATTCCGGTGGTTTCTTTTTTCGGTTTAACAATAACCCACAACCTGCAGACCAACTGGTTTCTTTTTTCAAAACAATTAAACAATCCAAGTGAAAATTCTGATGTATATGGCCAGCTACATTTTGTGTAAACTACCCCTTTGTCCCAACACCATTTATTGAATAACCCATCTTGTACTAATTTGAAAAGGCAATTAACTTAATGTATATCCAGAATCAATTATTTAACTCTAAATTGTGTGATTAAAGCTCTATTTATTGAGATTTCTATTGTAAACAGTATTATTGGTTAATCTACAAAAGATGAGAACTTGGTTTACATATACCACCCTTTCACTCTTACGATTTTTAGTAATTATATCATGTTCAATTCTTCTATTGGATCCTTTAGCCTCTTTAGATATCTTACTTATACTTCTATTGTTTTAACAGGTCTTATCAGTATCTAGGGTTATATTAATAAGCAAGAGGTCAGTGGCCTGAGGCTGTCTCTGTACTTTGAGTTCCTATGAAAAGAACTTCGACCTAGGACTTCCGGGAAGATGGAGACCGGGTAGGCAGCAGAGAGAGAACCTCCCAGAGGATTACCACCGAAACAATGAAATATAGCAATATGAAGACAGAAATGAGGACTTCCGGGAAGAAGACGACCAGCAGAGAGAGCGAGTGCGGAGGGAAGAACGGCTTCAGCTCCTAAACCCGACAGAGAACGCGCTACTGGGACAAACCGCCAAACCAGGCAGCACTCCGGGATCCCGCTCAGAACCCCACCCCCGCAGCCGGTGCTGCGCGAACTGGAGCAACAGCGACCGGCCGGCGGGATTTCTGAGTTGGGGAAAATCTCCATCCAGGGAAAAACATCTAAACGGCACTCCTGTCTGCACGATCACAGGGTGAGTTAAGTGTGTGCTCTAACCGGTTTTTCCTGAATTGGGAAGAAGCTCAGCCCAGTGAGAGACATCAAAGCAGCTTTAAGGACTGCAGGATCTCCTGGGTGGGAAGACCTACTTAGGCGCCCCAACGGGCTTTGTGAGGGGGGAAGGAGCTCCACCCAGGGAGGAACACCTGAGTGGCCTATCTGCAAGAATCCTGGGGTGGAGAGCTGTTTATTCGCCCCGGCCAGGTCTTGGGGTAGGGAGTAGAAGCGGAAATCTCAGCAGACAGCTTAAGGGACATTCTCCCAAAGAGAAG
>PVLD010009425.1:0-77101 GCA_004027595.1 Dinomys branickii | reverse complement strand
GCCCAGGCTGGTCTTGAATTCGCAACAATCCTCCCGCCTTAGCCTCTCGAGTGCTGGGATTACAGGTGTGCACCACCATGCCCCGCTTGATTGCACTTATTTTGTAAGAAGACTGCAAGTTCTAGGACCTAGCAGAAGCCCTATACCAACAGTCCTTGGTCAGATTTGCACTTCCTCCTACCAGAGCTGTCAGTGGAAGGTCATAATGTTATAGGCAGCTGAGTTAGATAGAAATATTACAGGAAGTCAGACAGGGCCAGGCCTTGAAGGAGCCAACATGAAAGATGAGATAGCTGAGGACCAGATCTCAAGACAAAGGGGACTGAGCAAATGCAGCCACACACCCCCTGGGTGTGAATGTCAGGAATTGATAAATCAGTAACAACCACCTTCAAAAAGCCAAGAAGTCATTAGCCTGATCCCCCACAGGAAAAGCCCTGCTCTGCATTCATGTGCTTGTTACCAGTCGATTTCCCATTTGATCCCAGTTTACTCAGTCTTACCTGAACAATTATCCTTGCAGTCTTATTGGCTGACCATAGTTGTGTCCATTTCTCCTACCTTGGACCCGCCTCGCCTCATGGTTTTTCTCTATAAAAGTCCCTAGAAAAGACAGAGTCGGAGGATGGGGGCATAACCCACTTAGGCCTCCTTCTGTCCCTCTCTTGGACAGAAGCTTTCTTTCTCTCAGTAAATATATTCTGCTCTTAACCTCCATTGTTCCTAAAATTCATTCTCCAATTTTAGAGAACACAAACTCATCTCAGATATCATTCAGGTTGAGAGTTTTTATTTTCCTGTATCAATAAATTGGCCCAATTAATAAAATAAGCAGAGGGATTGTAGATCTAGCTCAGCAGCACAAGTGCCTACCTGGCAAGTGTGAGGTCCTGAGTTGGATTCCTAGTACCAAGAAAAAAGCAAATAGGGCTGGGGATATAGCTCAGTGGAATAAGTGCTTGCCTGGCAAGCACAAGGTCCTGAGTTCAATCCCCAGTACCGCAAAAAAAATAAATAAAGAAAAGAAAAAAGCAAAGAAGCAGAAGGCCGAGTGAATCCAGAGAGGACTTAAACCAGCTATGCAAACCAAACCAAAGCCCAATCAGCCTGTGGAAGAGGGAGCAGCAGGCTCGGTCTTCCTAGGCTTTTTGTGCCCTCAAGAAGAGCATAAATGTGCCCGGTTCCAAACTGTAATGTTATAGCAGCTGAGTTAGATGGAAATATTAGAAATATTCTAGCAGTCAGACAGGGCCAGGCCCTGAAGGCAGCCAGGGGGTAAGCTGAGGTACCTCGCAACTGTGGGGGAGACAGACACCTCCGCTATGGACAAAAGGTTATTTGATTTGTTTTTGTTTTGTGGTACTGGGGATCGAATTCAGGGCCCTGCACTTGCTAGGCAGGCGCTTATTCCACTGAGCTATATCCCCAGCCTGGACAAAAGGTTAAACAGAGGTGCCCACACACTTCCCTCAGGACGGACCTCAGGGATTGACTTTTCTTTTCTTTTTTTTTTTTTTTTTTTGGTCTTTTTGAGACAGGGTCTCGCTCTGCAGTTCAGGCTGGCCTTGAGCTCAGGTTGTAGCCCAGGCTGGTCTTGAACTTGCAATGATCCTGCTGCCTCAGTCTCCCAAGTGCTGGGATTACAGGTGTGCGGCACCACGCCCGGCTAGGCATTGATATTCTAAATAGGTAGCGATCACCTTGAAAAAGACGTGAAGAGTCAGTGGCCCCGCCCCCAACAGGAAAGGCCCCGTTCTGTGTTCACATCCCCTTGCTATGTGACTCACTTCCCTGTTTGATCCCGATTTAATCCATTTTACCTGGACAGTTACACTTGTACCTTATGGGCTGACCGCAGTTTCGTCCCTCCTCAGGCTCACCTCGCGATTTCCCATTTCCTCCCTACCTTGGACCCGCCTCACCTCCTGGATTTGATCTAAAAAAGTCCCTGGAAAAGACAGGGTCCTGCGCACCCCACTCGGACAGAAGCTTTCTTTCCCTCAATAAATATATACTGCTCTTAACCTCTGCTGTTCCTAAAATTCATTCTTTGATTTTAGAAAACACAAACTTGTCCCAGATATTGTTCAGGTTGGGGTTGCCTCCTCTGTGTCAGCAATGCCTTTCACTGCGCAGAACGCCCACATTGGCCCTCCTGTTCGCGTCCTGTGCTTGCTGTCTTTGCCTAAGAAAGCTTTTCTTTCCTGTAATGAGAGTCAGTGAGCCTGGTGCAGCCTGGCTTAAGTCTGGGACCCTCGGACCTGGTGCAGTGACAGTGCTAATGTTTTCTTTTTTTTTTTTTTTTTGCGGTACTGGGGATTGAACTCAGGACCTTGTGCTTGCCAGGCAGGCACTTATTCCACTGAGCTATATCCCCAGCCCGCTAATGTTTTCTGTTTGTTTATTTTGTTTTGTTTTGTTCTCACTCTGCAGTTCAGGCTGGCCTTGAATTTACTATGTAGCCCAAGCTGATCTCAAACTCACAGTGATCCTCCTGCCTCAGCCTCCTGAGTGCTGTGATGACAGGCATGTGCCACCACACCTGGCAGTGCTAATGTTTCTATGGAATTTATTACATGGTATTATTTGGGCAATAGATAATTGATACAGGCTTCAATACATATTTGCTGGCTCAGTGATGATTGGTAGATTAGACAAGAGAGTGGGGCAGAAGGTACGGGAGATGTCCTTGACCTAAGGGACCTCTCTTTTGGCACACCCCATATGGGGAACTTCTTGTGGGTTGAGTTGGTGCTACTGCTCTGTCTGGTTGGGAAGGAAGCCAGGAGTTGGCCACAGTAGCATACCCTACAATCTCAGCCGCTCAGGAGGCTGAGGCGGGATGGCCACCAAGCTTGGGGTCAGCCTGGGCTGGGTTGGTGACGGTGCTCCAGAGTGGAAGTCCCCCCCATCTCAGTGCTTCCTTGCCACACGACAAAGGACTGCGCGCTCACAGCTCACCATCAGTCACACAGATACGTTGCCTCGCGGGTCTGTGCAGAGCCCAGGCACAGGTGAGCCGCGTCTCCTTCCAGCTCAGCTGCTGGAAGAGCACAGCTCCCCGCACTCTTGGGCTGAAGTCCCTGCTTCCCTGCTTTCTGCTGGCCAGGGGTAACTGTCAGCGTGTAGACACTGCCTAGGCCCTGGGCCGGTGGCCCCTCGCTCTCACAGCATGCCAGTTTGCTTCCTTCTCCCCTTGTAGTGCACTGAGATACTGTGTCCCCAGGCAGTCCAGGCTGGCCTTGAATTTGCTCTATTGCCCAGACTGGCTTTGCACTCACAGTCCTCCTGCCTCAGCCTCCCAAGTGTGAAATTAACATTTCCCTTCTTTCATTGGGGCAAGGGAGGGGAGCCTCAAGCTCAATGATAGTCAATATATTTGATTGTGCCTGAGGGGCCAGAGGGGTCCGGTTTTCTTGTGTCATATTTTTTAACACAAATAAGGAATATCTCTTAATGTAAAGTAAGTCTGAATATAAGGTAATTTTGACCATTCTTCCTTTTTCTTATAGTACAATTTTAGTTGTGAATTAGTATCATAATCAGTATTTCTCTGTATTTTATTCTGCCTTTAGGGGGTAGGCAGGACATACATAGGTGTAAAAAAATACTAAACAGCTCTTTCTCAGTATGCAAGGGTTGAATAACTTTTAGTGCTTAAGACTGTATTTTAAAGGAGTAAGAGAATTTGACATTGAGTTTTCTTTTTTGTGTGTTGTTTTGAGACAGAGTCTTGCTAAGCAATTCAGGCTACCTTGAGCTCACTTTGTAGCCCAGGCTGGTCTCGAACTCACAACAATCCTCCTGCCTCAGCCTCCGGAGTGCTGGGATTACAGGTATGTATCACCACACCCAGCAACATTGAGTTTTCTGTCTCTAAAACAAGACAAAAGGGGCTGGGGATATAGCTCAGTGGAATAAGCGCTTGCCTAGCAAGCGCAGGGTCCTGAGTTCGATCCCCAGTACCGCAAAAATAAAAAAATAAAAAAATAAAACAAGACAAAAAATATAGGGCTGAGTATATAGCTAAGTGGAATAAGTGCCTGCCTGCCAAGTGCAAGGTCCTGAGTTTAATCCCTGGTACCGAAGAAAAAAAAATTATATATATATATATATACATGCATCCTTTTTGTTTTACTTTTTCTTTTTTTTTTTGTCCTTTTTGAGACAGGGTTTCATACTTTGTAACCCAGGCTGGCCTCGAACTCACAGCAATTGTCCTGCCTCAGCCTCCTGAGTGTTGGGATTATAGGCGTGCGCCACTACTCCGGCCTTTAGCATCACTTTCAGTTCTCTTTCTGGTTTCTGTATTTTTTCAAGGCATCTCCCAAGTGACCTCCAGAGCAGGTGGTTGCTATGTGGAAAGTAACCAAAAGATAGGCCAGGTTAGACCAGCCACCCTTAGCAACTTGTGCCCTTGTCTTCCCTGGAAACACACTCTTAACGTAACAGAAAATGGTCCCTCCAGCCAGAATTCTTCAGTTCCTCCATTGCGCAGATAACAGTTCCTGTTACAAGCTCCTATTACCCCTGTGTCTTAGAAAGAGCTGCTCACTGTGATGCACATTGTAAGAACCAATCAAAGAGAGCCAAGCATTCTGCCTCTGTTCTTCCCCTTTGACTCTGTAAAAACCCCCTTCCCAGGCCTTCAGGGCCTGATGTTTTGAGAGACAATTGACTCCCTATCTGTGCCTGTCTGATGTTAAATAAATCTGCCTCCAAATCCTGGGTGCCATTTGGGTGTTTCTGCTTGCCATCGCATCTGGTGTGTTCACCAGGAAGACCAACCCTGTTGACACCTTTGGTCACCATTCGTGGCCCTCTCAGACAGAGCCCGTGCCTCTCCAGGCCCACGTGGATGGAGCGTCCTCTGGAGTCTGGAGATTTCTCAAGTCTACTCAGAGTTCTGGAGGAAGATTTCTAGCTCCCAACTGAGCAGCTCACATCAGACCCCAGAGGGAGGAGGATGCAGTCTGTCTGTCTGTCTGTCTGCCTGCCCGCTTGATTCCAGTAGGACCCCAGGCATGCCTCAGTTAGTCTGTCTGTCAGTCTTGCTCAGCTCAAGCAGAAGGAGAGATTGATCACCTTGTTGGTCAGGATCACACTCAAGGGAAGGGGCTTGGAGTGTTTAACCTCAATGCTGCTGAATGAATGTGTGAGGGGACCGGCCAGCGTGAACACCAGGCTGCTCTGTCTGTGCACCAAGGCTGGGAAGCACTGGTCACGGTGGCTGACTGGGTCTCACCTGCAGTTCTGTAGCCATCAACATATGGCATAATGGAGGCCTCACACCCTCCTTAACTAAGGGGCACCTGAGTGCCCATGGGGGCGTGGCCAGGCGGGCATCAGATGGTCTCTTTGAGAGGTTCCACCCTGTGTCTGTTGTGCCATCAGTCAATAGCACACAACACACAGGTGAGTAGCCAGAAATGGGAATTAATTAGTCAAAACCCATGGTCCATGACTGCAGGGAAAAAGGGCTTTCATGGAGTTGAAAATGAAACCAAACTGCTCCCTGCATCTCAAAGAAAAAGAAAAAAGGAAAAACAGGCCCATTCCTCCTGAGAACTCTGCCATGGCAGAGCTAGAGCTTCACTTCCCCCTCCTGACTCATCTGCTTTCAGCCAACTGAACAGGTTCCAGCCGACCACTGCTTGCATCCAGCCACAGAGACCGCCCCCCCCAGCCTTCCACTTCATGTCCTGGTCAGGTGCTATCATCTAACGTCCACCTGAGATGACTGTCTGCAATTCCTTCTGAGTTTCACATTTTCACTGAGGAAAAACTGGACTGTCCTGAAGAACAGGTTGCCATGGCCTTTCAACAAAGCAATCCAGCCAGGTGTGGTGGTGCACGCCTGTAATCCCAGCACTCAGGAGGCTGAGGCAGGAGGTTGTTATAAGTTCGATACCAGCCTGGGCTACAAAGTGAGCTCAAGGCCAGTCTGAACTACACAGCGAGACCCTGTCTCAAAAAGGAAAAACAAATAAAAAAATTAAACAAAGCAATCCAATGCTCCTCAAAGACATCAAACAGGGCGAGTGGCGGGGGAAAGCCATTCAACTACTGTTACCCAGAAACCTGATGAAAGAAAAACACCTAAATAAAGAAAAACCCCTGATGTCCATACGAAAATCTAGTCTGACAGATGACCATGCCATCTGGCTTTGAGTAATAAGGGTTATGGACACAAAAAATAAATGCACTTTCTATCTGCAAGACACAAAGAAACCCAACTAGCCAGGCCCCTCACAGCCTGAACCTCTCCTCACCCTGTCAGCCTGGATGGATAGGACAGACCAAGCTCAATCAAACTGAGCTCCCAAGACCCCAATGGTCATTGCAAAAGTCAAGGGCAAATCTGTGATTTTCCTGGTTGATGATGGAACAGAACTCTCTGCCTTCAGAAGTTTCTTCTGTCAAAAAGTTACCATCACCAGGGCAAGTGCGACTCTTGCCTCTCACCCCTCCTGTCAGACACACACTGTCAGCCTGGGGGGACCTCTCACCAAACAAGAATTCCTATACAAGCAGGTCCTCATACTGTTTCCAGGAGGAGACCTCCTCTTCAAGTTAGAAGTGACCATCTTCTTTGCACCAAGCCAGTCAGCCTCCCTCTTGTTTAACCCTGCACGTTCAACTTGGACTGTTTCCAGAGGGAAAGAGGATGCCTATGTTAGCCGGAGACAGATAACTGCAATCCTGAAGTTCCGAAAGCTCTCCTCCAGAGGTGTGGGCTAAAGACTCGCCCCTGGCCTGGCTACCTCACCGTCACCCCTTTTGTGGTCAGAGGTCACAGGGAGCACAAACAGGCATCCAGCCACACAGCAGCCTGACGGACTGTCAATCACCTTGGGCAAGATCCATGCCATCAACAACGCAGCCATCACCTTGCATTCTGTAGTTCCCAACCCATACACCTGTTACTGTTACAGTTTGGGACTGTTACTCTGTTGCCCGCAAGGGTTTAGGGACTCTCCCGCTATGTTCAGGGAGGCTCGAGCAACAGATTTGGCTCCAGGACAGCCTGTTTTGTCCCTCCCAGCTCTGTCATAGTTTCCTGAGAAAGAAAAACATGAGGCTTCAAAACTACAAATGCTACAGACTGCAATATCTATAGATGGTCAAACTGCTACAATACACCTCTCTGCCTGTAAAGCCAGTTCAAGATCGCTGAGCTTCCCATGCTGCCACGGCTGCCCTCCACATATGTTGTCTCAGTCTTCTGCCACCCACAGCCTGCTGGTACACCTGCCTGCACCTAAAGAATGCTTTGATTGGCTGCTATCTGCCAGCTCCCCTTTATCTTTAAATGGAAAGACCCTAGTTCTGGACTCAAAACTCAACCTAGACCTGGGCTCAAACTCTCAGAGGTTCAAAACCTTAAGCCAGGCGTGGTAGCGCATGCTTGTAATCCCAGCACTTGGGAGGCTGAAGCAGGGGGATGGATCCTTGCAAGTTCGAGATCAGCCTGGGCTACAAAGTGAGCTCAAGGCCAACCTGAACTGCCATAGGGAGACCCTGTCTCAAAAAGACAAAAAAAAGTCTTATTTGCCTTCTTTGGAGAAGCCCTCACAGCTGATCTCTCTAGTTTCCTAGGACAAAATATCACTGCACTTCTGATTAATGACACCCAAGCTGCCTGCTGGAGAGACACAAAAGCTATGCTGCAATATCTGGCAGAAACTGGTTATAAGAAAGAAACTCCACAAATCTCTTGGAGCTGCTGGCTTCTATAGATTCTGGAACCTTGAGTCCACAAAGACAATGATGCTTAACCAGACTGTCATTCCCTGAGAGCACCCAAAGCCTACCTGTGCAAATACTTGGATCCAGTGGCTAACGGCTGCTTCCCCTTGTCTTCACACTCTGATAAAAGACTAATAAGTTCACTGTAGGCTGAGACCTAACTGTCCAGGTGCCACATGCTATACTGGACCTACTGTTATGCAAAAATCCTTGCCTGACTTGTGGCTCAATCCTGCCATGTATCTGCCCAACAAGCTGGGCCCACCA
This sequence comes from Dinomys branickii, assembly GCA_004027595.1. Lineage (NCBI taxonomy): Eukaryota > Metazoa > Chordata > Mammalia > Rodentia > Dinomyidae > Dinomys > Dinomys branickii. The sequence goes on along the minus strand of PVLD010009425.1, from coordinate 69,085 downwards.
GACCATGGCTGCTGGGCAATGAGTGATGAACTGCTCTCAAGCCAGCCAGACTTAGAAATAAGTTCCTTGACATATCAAAAAAAAAAAAAGAACCTCTAACAGATGCTGAGTACTCCCTGTTTATGAATGGAAATAAATCTGTTAGGAATGGAGTCTGACCAGCTAGATATGCTGTGATCATCTTGGTCAAAGTTATTTTGGCTAAAGCTCTCCTGCAGGAAACCTGCCACCAACAATGCCAAACTTACACTCAAAACAATCCGATCCAGAGGCCTAAGCCCCCTCTGGGGGTCTGACTGACTGAAACATCAGCCCTACCCAGAAAAACACTGTACCCAGTACTCCCAGAAGATCCATCTTAATCAGAGCCAGACCTGCCCCTGACACATGTTCTGCAAGCTCAAGCCTCAGTGCTGACCCCCACAGCCAGCTCAGGCTCCAGAGTCCGTCACTTTTCTTGACCTCCACAGCAAATACCTGTGAATGCTCACCTGCATCTACTCAGGCTGGCCCAAGACATTTTCTATCCACGCTGAGAAGACAATAAAAATTTGTAGGAACCTGCTTTAAAAAATCATCCCTGGATATGGCCCACCCTTGACCAGTGGCAGCGACAATGGGCCTGCATTTGTCGCAGAGGTAACTCAAAAACTAGATTACATAAAAACTACGTACAACATACAGGCCATAAAGTTCAGAAAAATTTCCCTACAGGTACAGCTTATAACCAGTTTAGCTAAAGGACTAACTATACCTGAAGACACCCCTACACATACAGGTAATCCAGGTAGGTGCATATTAACTACCTCTACAAGTTTCAGAAATGCAGCTTTATTTAATTTTTAAAAAGTATTTAAATATAATTTTATTCTACTGATTCAATGACAAATATATGCATAAAATTATTTGGGTCATTCAAGAAGTTACAGAGTTCCATGTTTTACTATTAATAACAAGGACACACATGATCATTTCCTTTTAAACAAAGGACTATAAATTAAACACAGCTAATTCTTTGCTTACTATTTGTTATGGTTTAATCCTAAGTGTACACCCAAAATCCCAATGTATTAATCTCCAGAAATGCAGCTTTAGATCCACCATTCCAGAGTTCTAGAGCATTTACCTGGACCAGACAGCTCTTCTGAGGCTGGCTCTGAAGAGACGACACATTCAAAGCCCTGCTCCGGTCGCTCTGGAGGCTGACCAGTCCACACGCAGCTGAAGCCTGAGGACAGGACTGCTCCATACCTCAGTGTGTTATTCCCCTTGATTTTTGTGCCTTTTCAGGCTGCTGACCCCAGCCTTTGCTTTGCCTCGGCTCCACGGACGATTGTCCCAAGAGAACAGAAATAACCAGTAAGGCCCTTACAAATGATAAGGATTTGATGAGTGTCCAAGACACACTGGACACTCTCCTACATCAGATTAATGCCTTCACTCCCTTGTCAGAGTGAACTCAGGGAGAAATCCTATAATAGGGAAATAAAGCACCAGCTCCTGGTGAGAATTTTCAGTCTTGGGGACCTTGGCTTGGCCCATCCTAGGGCTACTAACAGCCTCAATATTACTGCTTCTAGTTGGGCCTTAGCTCAAAAGATCACATGTTACATGCCCAGCAAAGATTTGCCAGGGAAACTAAAAGGGGGAAATGTAACAGAAAATGCCCCCAGCTGTAAACTTCAGTTCCTTAGTTGCTCAGGTGACAGTTCCCCTTACAAGCTCCTATTACCCCCGTGTCTTAGAAAGGGCTGCTCACTGCGATGCACATTGTAAGAAATGATCAAAGAGAGCCAAGTACTTTGCCTCTGCTCTTCTCCTTCAACTCCATAAAGACCCCCTTCCTGGGCCTTTGGGGCCTGAAGTTTAGAGGGACAGCTGATTCCCTATCAGTGCCCATCTGATGTTAAATAAATCTGCCTCCAAATCCTGGGTGTCATTTCAGTGTTTCTGCTTGCCATAGCATTAACTCCAGCGTGTGTTTCTTTTATTTCTTTCTTCCTTTCCTCTTTTTGGGACAGGGTCTCACTATGCAGTTCAGGCTGGCCTTGAGCTCACTTTGTATCCCAGGCTGCTCTTGAACTCGCAATGATCCTCCTACTTCAGCCTCCCAAGTGCTGGGATTACGGGCATCTGCCACCATGCCCAGTGGAAAAAACACCATCTTTACAGCATTTCATATCAAAGTCCATGGGCCAGGGATGTAGCTCAGCAGCACAGTGACTGCCTGGCAAGTGCGAGGTCCTGAGTTCGATTCCTGATACACCTCCCACAAAAAAAAGAAAATCATATCAAAGTACACTAGAGGACACTCTAACATTTCTTTTCACTGGCACTGTTGTCTAATAAGTCAAAAAGGTCAAGAAAGGAGCACCAATAAGTTCAGAAACTAGCAAGTCCAGATTCAGGAGACACAAAACAGGAATATAAGACCTGCCTGTAAAGGTAAAATCTCACCAAAGACACATTCTCCCTATATTCTCAACCCAAATTTATCATCATTTTAACAGAAACAGTGTGTAAAAAAGGACAAGGCATAATGTTTAAGGCATAAGCAATTGACAGACAAGGACGACAACCTTTGATTACCTAAACAGGTCACAATCTAGAATCTATGAAACAGAAGCAAATTCTTATCTCCTTTCAGTTTTCTCAGTGGGATCTCCAAATGGTTTACAGCCTCTAAATGAAACAAGGGAAATAGAATAACTCTAGATGTCAGATAAGCCAAGTTTGTGTTCCCCAAAATCAAAGAATGAATTCTAAGGACCAGTGGAGGTTAAGAGTAGGAAAACTAGCTGGTTGCAGTGGGACTTGTCTGTAATTCTAGCACTGGGAAGAATGAGACAGGAAGATCATTGTGAGTTCAAGGTCAACCTGGACTACACAGTGAGACCCTGTCTCAAAAAAAAAAAAAAAAAAAACCAAATAAAGAGAGCAGGAACACTTTATCGGGAGAGATGGCTCTTGAGAGATAGGAGGGGGCCCGAGTGCGGTGCCAATGAGTCCACTTCTCAAAGGAAGTTTTGTAGAGCAAAATCACAAGGTGGGCATGAAATCACAACGTAAGTACAATGTGGGACAAAACTATGATCAACCGGTCAGATTACAAGTACAGTTGATCCAGTGGGGAAGCAAGTCATGCAGAAAGTGTGCATGGAAAGAACAAGGATGTTTTCTGGAAAAAATGAGGCAGGAAGTCCTGGTTACCAACTTGGGTGACTGATGACTATCTAAACTTTATTGGACCAGGTAATAATGATTAGAGTGCCAGACGTGGTGGTGCATGCCTATAATCCCAGCACTGAGGAGGCTGAGGCAGGAGGATCATTGTGAGTTTGAGACCAGAATGGGCTACAAAGTGAGCTCAAGGCCAGCCTGAACTGCATAATGAGACCCTGTCTCAAAAAGACCAAAAAAAAAAAAAAAAAAAGATTATAGTATACTGTTTATTCCTTGAAGAGGTTTGTAAGTCTAGTCATCCCACCTTTATCTTGAGGCCTAGCCTCTAACAAATGCATCTCTAGTCATAGGGTTGTAATATGTTCTTAGCTTTTGCACTGACTCCTTCGAGGGCCTACCCTATCTGGCTGCCTATAATATTTCTACCTAATTTAGCTCTCCATAATAAAATCACAGGCATACATCCCCATGCCTGATAAGACCGTTTCCTTCTTGAAGCCAGCAGGAGTCTCTGACACTGAATTTCCTTTAACTACTTAACAGCTTACCCCAAGCATCACTGGGTAGCATGTTTGTTTACACACCGACCACCCTGAGTGTCATTTGGGCAGATGTCATTTCAACCAGTCAATTCTTGTTTTGAATAAATTTGGTAAAATTGTTTTTATATTTCCTCATACATTATCTTATAAAAATTAACAAAAACACGCAATTTTTGATCCTTCGGTTCATGAGCGTGATGATTGGATGTTCATGCCATCTGCATGAGATGTTCCTCCCTCAAACGTTGGTATGTTGTCCGCACATTACCTGTCTGATGTGAGAAAAAAAATATGCGAATTTTGGTCATCTTGTATTTGAATAGTGAGACTGTTGGGTGGTTAAGAGTTTACCTGGTTAGATCAATCAATATCTGTGCTGTACTGAACAGCAGCCTAATCCCAGGAGGGACTTTCACTCCTTCACATTCGCAGGTCCTGCCCACACTCAAGAGGAGAAGACAGCACAGGGGTGTGGACCTGGCAGAACTGTCTGTTCCCCTAGGCTGAGCCCCACCTCCAGCCCAAAGCAAAGGGGTGGGGCTGTAATTCTCTCTACCCTCTCCCACCTTCCCCTTCACTTTTTAAATTTTATTTTATTTTTTGTTCCTTTGTCTTTTGAGAAGGGTCTCCCTGGGTACCCCAAACTCCGTAGGCAGCCTGGCGACCTCGACCTTGCGGTCCTCCTGCCTCAGCTTCTCTGCTGAGACCACAGGCAGATGCCCCAGCACCCAGCTCCTCCCTGTCCTTGTCAGAGCTGCTTTTTGTGTGACTCAGAGGGAATCCCGTGGAGTCAGGAGGAAGAGAGCGCAGGCCAGATGGCCTTAGCAGGGCTCCCTATCCCTGAGACGTCTGGTTCTGTCTAGGAGGAGCCTTGCCCCGTCCCCTCCAGAGGGCAGGGCTGGAAGCGGGGACCATCCAGCGGGCCTAGTACTGCCTCGGACAGCTCCTGGCCATTCTCTGGGCCAGGAGCCGGGGCAGGAGCTCAGTACCAACCCTGAAATCAGCCACCTCTTCTTAATCCGCCTCTACCCCGGAGTGCAGAGCAGCAGGGAGGTCCCTCCTGGTCCTGTGGATGTGTAGGAGCAAAAGTTCAACTCTAGCATCTTCACAGACAGGACCAGAGACTCAGTCCCCTTGGCTGTCTAACCTCAGAGACAATTAGACTCAGCCCTGCCTGCCCATACTCAGCTGCACAGAGGCCAGGAAAAAAGGTCTTGTTGATGAGCCTGCTCCAAGGTCTTCTTGCCTGGGACACAGGGCCCAGTGAAAGACACAGTAGATTGATTACACCGGCACACTTGGCACCAACTCCACCAACTCCGCGTCCTCCCCACTGTATGAAAGATGACCTCCTGTGACCGAAACCCACCCCCAGTACATCTGCCTAGAAATGTGTGAGTGAACGTACACAACCAACAGTGAAGCCCCTCGTTGTCAGCTTTTGCAATCCTGCTTGTAAAACGTATGTAATACCCTGCTTTGCTCTGACTCAGGCTGATGACCTGGGCCTGCCTCCCCATCAGCCCGCTAGCATTAATAAAGGACACTGCCGTCCAAACTCCTTGGTGCACGGCCTTTTCCGTCTGGTTGGGTTTAAATTCTGCAACAGGTGTGCGGTGCGGGCCTGAGAACCGCCCTCCTTCACACTCTTGCTGGTGTCTCCACCCAGTCCTTGGCGGAGTCCCGGGGAAGCAGTCAGGTCTAGGAAGGTGGAGTGGGGATGTGAAGGGGCAAATGGGTGCCATGTGTGGGTCTCCAGAGTCCCAGCCCTATGCAGAACCCGCAGGGATTGCCCTGGCCCAGCAGGCAAGACCAGTAAGGCCTTGACAGCCAAGTCTGCAGCGTGTGTCAGGACGATCAGCTGGGTCTGGGGCCAGAAAGGAGCTCCTGGGGAGTGACCTGTACCCCAGGGAGGCTGCCCCTGCAGTTCTGGGAGAATAGCCCCGCAGTGCCTCACCAGCACCCTCTGCTCCGCGTGGCGATTTATGTCTGGGCTGTATCCTCAGCTGCCCCAAGGAAGAGGCGGCCATGGGGGTTGTGCCTGCAACTGTGGGGGCTCAGGGCACCCCACGTACAGCAGCTTGACATTACCAAGGAACCACTCGTCACTCGGCAGGAACGCGTTCTGAGAAAGGTGTCACTGGGCTCTGTGCCATTCCAGTGACATAGGAGAAACCTGACTCTCAGCTGCTTGATGTCAGATGTGCGAGTCTGTGTCCCCTGAAATTGAAGAGTGAATCCCAAAGGGAAATGGAGGGTAAGAGTAGGAAAGTTTGAGCCAGGCGTGGTGGTGCAGATCTGCAAAACCAGCACTTGGAAGGCTGAGGCAGGAGGATCCTTGCAAGTTCAAGACCAGCCTGGGTTACGAAGTGAGCTCAGGGCCAGCCTGAACTGCAGAGAGACTCTGTCTGTCTCAAACAGACACACACACACACACACACACACACAAAGTAGGAAAGTTTTATTGGGGAACAGAAACAGCTTCTGAGAGACAGGCGGGATGCCGAGTGGGTTGCCACTGAGATGCCTTGTCTGGGGTAATTCACAGAGGAAAGTCACAGTGTAGGTACAGTGTGGGTCAAACTACAATCAACCTATAGGATTACAAGTACAGCCACTTAGCTAATATTGACCCAGTAGAGAAGCAGGGCAGGTAACAAGGTCATCCGTATGACATCATTAACCTTGGCTTGCTATGACTTCTAAAACAGGAAGATTTTAGGAAGGGATCACTCCAGGTGTTCCGGTCACCCACCTGGTGTCTGACGCACATCTGGATTCAATGGGCTGGGTGGTACCAGCTGCAGTACACAGCACCCTCAGGTTTCCAGTATCCCTTAGGGAAGTATGCAAGTCTGGCCATTGTGACATTATCTTTTTTTTTTTTCTGGCCTTTTTGAGACAGGGTCTTGCTGTGCAGTTCAGGCTGGCCTTGAGCTCACTTTGTAGCCCAGGCTGGTCTTGAACTCACAGTGATTGCTGCTCACAGGACTGATCCTTAGTCATGGCACTGTTGCTGTTCTCTGTCACTGGCTGAGGTGAGCAGGCTGATCGCTCCAATTTGTCCCCTCGCCTTGCTTCCCCAGAAGCAGGTCAGAGAAACTAGAATTTCTCTTCTGTTTTTTTTTTTTTTTTTTTTTTTTTTGCGGTACTGGGGATTGAACTCAGGACCTTGTGCTTGCCAGGCAAGCACTTATTCCACTGAGCTATATCCCCAGCCCTAGAATTTCTCTTCTGAACCAAGCCACAAACCCAGGAAGGTCCCCTCTGTCCTCTCTCCCCAGAGAGCCTGCCCATACCTGGGGAAAGAAGGTCACTGGGAAACCCGGGAGGGGGGCTGAGCAGCAGGCCTGCTGACCACCGGCCAGCCTGTCACATCAAACCCGTCTTGTCCCCACTTGATTGCTGGCTCTGCATCAAGCCCATGCGTTCAAACATCCCATCACAACCTGCCAAGTCACAGCAGACTGTGGTTGAAGAGGAGTGGGAGGTAGGGCTGTTGGTTCTCTCGGAGAAGCTTGTCAGACTGGCTTTCCCAATGGGAGCTCTTGTTCTCCTCATCAGAGGAGCTCGGGTCCTCGCTGTCGCTGAGGACAGCTGCTGTTCTATTCGGGGGAGCTCTGGTCCTCACTTGGAGCATCGCTTCCTGGCTCCAGTGCGGATCCCTCAGCCTGCTGGCACAGAACCTTCATCCGCTGGCGCAGACTGTCTAGTTTTCACCCCTGACCTTTGCGCCTTCCCAGTGCAGATGTGTGAAACAGACTTACATGAGACATTGTCTTGGGCTCTAGGCCTCCAGCTGGACTCGAGCAGGGCATTGCCGTAGGGTCCAGGCCCTCAGCTGGATTCTTTGTGTCTCTGGTGTGTGGACAGACCACTTGCACTCTTCTGCATTTGACTTTTTGGGTGAATATTATAAAATAATCCTATAAATTATGTGTTCTGTGTTAACTCTGTTTCCTTGCAAACCCTGACTGCAACATCTGGTAACAATACCCACACCCCTGATTAACTGGCCTGGTTCCTGTTCAGAGCAAGAGGCCTTCAGCTCCGGAAGAACAGGGAACCGCACGCAGAAACGGAGCAGCGACTGCAGCCTGAGATAGACAGACTCGGGCTAAGACAGACTGACCCAGAGCAGTTCCCCACTTCCTCACGCCCTGCTGCCCCCTACCCCCCTCACTCTGTTTGGCAGCTGCTCTTCCCGGACTTCGGAGCCAGAGACCTCTCTCAGGTCTTTATCCCAATAAAGCCTGACCCTGCTGCCAGTCTTTCTTTACTTCCTACAGGGTCTCGCTATGCAGTCCAGGCTGGCCTTGAACCCACTATGTAGCCCAGGCTGAGCCACCATAGGTCACTTGGGGCTACACAGATCAAGACCAGCCTGAATACAAAGCAAGACCTTGCATCAAAAACCTCAAGCAGCAAACCAAGAGGCCCAATTTAGCAGCACCCTAGGAGGGCAAAGCAGGATGATCTCAAATTGGAGCCCTGTCTACGGCCATAGCACCCTGAATGCGCCCAATCTCGTCATATTGGAGCCCACCTGCTGGGCGTGGTGGCAAACGCCTGTAATCCCAGCATTCTGGAAGCCGAGGCAGGAGGATTGCCTCGAGTTGGAGGCCAGCCTACATGGCATAACAAACCTTGTCTCAAAAAAAAAAAATTGAGCTCAGCTTAGGCATTTCACAGAGATCCTGCCTTGAAAAACTGTCACTTTTTAGTTTTTAAGATTTATTTTATTATTATTGGTTTATCTTTAGGTATGTGGTGCTGGGGATCGAACTCAGGGCATTGTGCCTGCAAGGCAAGGGCTCCACCACAGAGCCACATCCCCAACCCCCCCCCCCCGTGTCTGGAATTTTTTTTTTAAATTTAAAGGAACGCAGAGTACTGGGGATGCGGCTCATTGAGAAGACCCAGGGTTCAATCGCCAGCAAAAAACGAAACAGTGGGGTGGGGGAGGAAACAATGGCCAGAGAGCAGCAGCCTCGCCCGCAGTCCTGGAAGATTTAAGAGCTTGCGGTCGCCTGGGGGAGGCAGAGCAGCGACAAGGGCGGCGCTGACCTGAACCTCCCGCCTGCGAACCGGGCCTGCCCCGGGGTGGGGGTGGGGTGTCAGTCCCAGACGGTTCCTGCGGTTGGCGGGCTGGGGCTGCAGGACAACGCGCGGCCACCAGGGGGCAGCCCCCCCCCCCGAGCGCGCGAGCCCTCAGACTCGCAGCCCGCCTGGTATAAGGGGGGGTGTCACGGGCCAAAGCGCACAGTTCATTCCGGTTTGCGCTAGCTGGAGAAACGCTCTGTTCCAGTCCAGCAACATCATTTCAGTGTTTCGTTTTTGCTTTTTTGAGACAAGGTCTCGCTATGCAGTTCAGGCTTAGCTTGAACTCATATGTAGCCCAGGCTGACTTCGAACTTGCAGCCATCCGGCCTCAGCCTCCCAAGTGCTGGGGTTGATTATGAGCCTGGCTGTAATCACCACCACCCCGGGTCATTGCAAGCCCAGGCTATCCTACTTCTGTTCTTGTTTTGTTTTCAGTGCTCAGGGCTTTTCCTCCGAGACACATTCTCCAACTATTTCGTTATCTTTAATTTTGAGACAGGGTCTCGCGGCATTGCGCAGGCTGGCATTGAATTTGCAATCCTCCTGCCTCAGCCTTCCAAGTAGCTTGGATTACAGGTGTGCACCGTACCACCCAGCTTAATTTTTTTTATTTGTTCGTTTAAATTTGTTGAGCTTTTTGCCCTGCTGGGGGTCACACGCAGGGCCTCCTGAGTGCTTAGGCACACGCCCTGTCCTTGAGGGCGTTTGAACGTCCCTTCCAGCCTTTGCCTTATCAAGGTCACTTTGCTTTTCCGGGAAACTCTTATTGTTCACCCTAGAAACTTCTTGAAAGATTCATTTAAGCTTAATGTTCCCCACCTCAAGAGCATTTGGCAAGACTGCTGTTACTGCCCTCTGGTGGGTAGAGGCCAGCCATGCTTTCTGTTCAGTTTTGGTTTTTTCTTTTTCTTTTTTCTTTTTTCTTTTGTTTTGTAATAGGAATCGAACTCAGGACCTCAGGCTTGTCAGGCAAGCCCTTATGCCGCTGAGCTACATCCTCAGCCCTTTTTAAATTTTCATTTATTTATTTATTTTGCAGTTTTTTTTTGTTTTTTTTTTTTTTAGTTTTGGGGGTTTTTTTACACAGTCTCACTAGGAATTTATTTCAGGCTGGCCTTCAACTGTGTAGGCCATCAGGGCCTCAAGCTCTGGTGATCCTCCTGCGTCAGCCTCCCAAGTGTTGGAATTACAATTTGTTGCCACACCAGCTTGACTTCTCTCTGACTTTCTCCTCTCTCCTGGCTCCCACTTTTTTGTCTCCTTTGAACAAGTCACAGAATGTTGAGGACCAAAAAATAAATACCCCAAGATATACTGCTGTGATGTGCCAGGTACTGAATTGAAGAGAACGGGCAGCTGCTTACAATCCAGCTTGTGTGGGTGGGAGCGAACGCCTGTGGCAGGAGCCTGGAGTTCTGGCTAATGGGTACAGGGTGCAGGGCTGAGGCAGGGGGACCCCAGTTTCCCAGAATGGGCAATACAGTGAGAGCCTATCTCAAAAATGAAAAAGAAAATCAGGCCCCCCAATTCATTTAGTTATTTTTTATTTAGTTAGTTTTGTCACTTTGAGACAGGGTCTCACTGTGCAGTTCAGGCTGGCCTTGAGCTCACTTTGTAGCCCAGGCTGGTCTCGAAATTGCACCATACTAGAATGTGTGGGACACAGTGAAAGTAGTTCTATGAGGGAAATTTATAGTGGTGAATTCCCACGTCAGAGAAACAGAAGCAAGCTCAAGTAAAGCACCTAATCCTGAGCCTCCAGCTCCTAGAAAAAGCAAAACAACAGATGCAGAAAAAGCATTTGAAAAAGTCAAGCACAAAGCTCAGAGGAAGGAGGAAACTGTAAAGATCAGAGCAGCAATGAATGCAATGGAGACTCAGAAAATAATACAAAGAATCAGCGAACGGGCTGAGCATAGTAGCACGTGTCTATAATCAGCACTCAGAAGGCTGAGGCAGGAAGAACCCTGCGAGTCCAAGGCCAGCCTGAACTTCATAGCAGAAACCTTCTCTCAAAAAGACCAAAAAACAACAACAACAAAAATCAAAGAGCTGGTTCTTTTTTCTTTTTCTGTCTTTTTGAGACAGGGTCTTGCTGTGCAGTTCAGGCTGGCCTTGAGCTCTCTTTGTAGTCCAGGCTGGCCTGAAATTCAGAATGATCCTCCTGCCTCAGCCTCCCAAGTGCTGGGAGTATAGGCGTGTGCCACCATGCGAAGCCTAAAGAGCTGGTTCTTTAAAAGATTAAGATTGACACACCCTTAGCCACCTTATCTAAAAAAGGAAAGAAAAGATACAAATTCATGCAATTAGGAATGAAAAGGGTGAAATCACAACAGATCCTATAGAAATCCAGATCAACAATACCTACTTCAGGAACCTGTATTACAATAAGATGGAAAACACAGAAATGGACAGATTCCTAGATACATACGAATTACCAAAGCTGAATCAAGAAGATATAAAAATTTTAAAGAAATCAGTATGTCAATAAAATTGAAGATGTAATTAAAAACCTACTAACAAAGAAAAGCCCAGGCCCTGATGGATTTAATGCTTAATTTTGTAAGAAATTTAGAGAAGGTCTAATACCGCTATTTCTCAAACTCTTTAATGAAATTGAAAGAGAAGCGATACTCTCAAATTCATTTCTGGAAACAAGCGTTACCCTGATATCAAAACCAGAGAAGGATTTAACCAAAAAAGAGAACCACAGGCCAATCTCCCTAATGGTCTGTGGACTGACAACTGGTGATCAACTCGTAACACCCAGGTGAACTGAGCCAGGGCGGTGCTGGGTGCGGGAGGCGCGCCTGAGGACTGTGGCTGGCAGGGCAAGAGGCAGAACTGGAGAAGAACCAGTGAAGCTATGCGAGCAGCCAGTTCTCCTGGAGGAGCTTGTCCTGCTGGCTTTCCCGATGGACTCGGCTGCTCTCACTGTCGGAGGAGTTCAGAGCCTTGTTGTCACTGCAAATGGCTACAGTTCACCTTGGCGGAGCTCTGGTCCTCACTTTGAGCGTCACTTCCTGGCTCCAGAGGGGAAGATGGTGCACTGCTCAGTTTCATCTTGGCTTTCCTCACCATTGGAGGAACTCAGGACCTCACTGTCGCTGAGGATGGCTGTGGTACCTTTCAGGGGAGCTCTGGTTCTCACTTTGAGCATCACTTCCTGGCTCCAGTGCAGATCCCTCGGCCTGCTGGCACAGATCCTTCATCCCGCTAATACAGACTTTCTAGCTTCCACCACTGACCTTTGGGCCTTCCCAGCACAGATCTGTGAAATAGGCCTGCATGAGACATTGTCCTGGGCTCTGGGCCTCCACTTGGACTCTTGGGAGGCATTGTTATGAACTCTGGGTCTTCAGCTGGACTCATGCAGGACATTGCCATGAGATTCAGGCCCTCGGCTGGATTCTTTTGGTCTTAGTGTGTAGACAGATTTCCTGCACTGTCTTTGTATGTGACTCTTTGGGTGACTTATAATGGCCCAAGTACCCAGCTGCTTGCTAGACTGACCCCATGCTTGACCCCTGATTCACCTCAAACAGCTAAAGTTCATGTACTGTAACATAATCATTGTTTAAAGGTTCCTTGTTCTTTCTCAGAAAAAATTCAAAGAGCATTGCCTGTCCCTGCCAGAAACAGGACAGTTACCCAAGCCTAACGTATCTGCTACACACCTGCATTCATTGTGGTTTTTGTCTTTATAAGCCCTGCATACAATGGGCTCAGGGCTCTCACTTCTCAGCCTTGAAACAGAGGTGTGAGTGGGGGCCGTTGGGCTCAACTATTAAAAGCGCTACTAAATTCTAATTTGGCTGTTTGGGAGTTTATTGTTCTCAGACCCGTCTCAGACTATTATAAAATAATTTTTTTCTTTTTTCTTCACAGGATCTCACTATACATTTCAGGCTAGCCTTGAGCTCACGTTGTAGCCCAGGTTGGTCTCAAATTTGCAATGATCCTTCTGCCTCAGTCTCCTGAATGCTGGGATTGCAGGTATGTACCACCATGCCCGGACCAAATAATTTTATAATTAAGTGTTCTGTATTATATTGTTTCCACTTGTAAACCCCAAACTACAACATGAACATAGATACAAAAATCTTCAATAAGATATTGGTAAACAGAATGTAGCGAATCATCAAGAAGATGAATCTCATGACCAAGTGGGATTCATCCCAGGGGTTCAGGGATGGTTCAACATACGTGAATCCACACATGTAAGACACCATATTAACAGAGCCAAGGACAAACACCATATGATTATCTCAATAGATGCAGAAAAAGCATATGAAAAAGTGCAATGTCATTCTTGATAAAAACCCGCAAAAATTGAAATAGATGTTTTTCCAATCTGATAAAAGCCATCTATGACAAACAAAAAAATCCAACATCATACTAAGTGGACAAAAAGTGTAAGCTTCTGCTCTAAAATCAGGAACAAAACAAAGATGTCCGCTGTCACCACTCTTACTCAATATAGTTTTAGAAACACTAGCCAGAGCAATTAGACAAGAGAAAGAGAGCAAAGGAATAAGGATAGGAAAGGAAGAAGTTAAATTATTATTTGTAGATGATACTCTACCTAGAGGACCCCAAAAATTCCACAAAAAGACTTTTAGATTTAATAACCAAATTTGGTTGTGTAGCTGGATACAAAGTCAACACTTAAAAATCAATAGCAGCTAGGTGTGATGGCACACACCTGTGATTCCAGTACTCAGGTGGCTGAGGCAGGAGGATTGCTGTGAGTTTGAGGCCAGCCTAGGATACAAAGTGAATTTAAGGCCAGCCTGAACTGTGTATTGAAACCCTGTCCCAATAAGAAAGAAAGAAAAAGAGAGAGAGAAGGAAGGAAGGAAGGAAGGAAGGAAGGAAGGAAGGAAGGAAAGAGAAGTCCACTAATAACAAATGCTGGTGTTGCTGTGGGGAAAAACAAACCCTTCTCTATTGTTGATGGGAGTGTAGACTGGCACAATCACTGTGGAGATCAGTGTGGAGATTCCTCAAAAAACTAAAACTAGAGGTCCCATTCCACCCATCTATTCCCTTTCTAAGTATCTTCCTGAGAGAATTAAAAGCATCATACCACGGCAATATTTGCACACACATTCATAGCTGTGGAGTTCACAATACCTAAATCTTGATAACAACCCAAATGCCCATCAACTCATGAATGGACAAAGATGTGTATGTGTTTTGTTTCTTTTTAAATATACAGTGGAGTACTACTTGCCATATGGAAAGGTAAGCTTGAGACGTTTTTGGGTAAAAGGATGCACCGTGAGGCCACACTCCTCAGTGAAGTACCTTGGACACACATATGTAAATACGGCATTGTTTCTCTGGTCTGAAAAACTGAAAGGGTAAATAAGGCGCAAGATGGAAGATGGGGAAATGGGAAGAAAACGTTCAAACGAGAAGGGGAACAGGGAGCAGGAGGGAGAAAGAAAGAAAAGAACAGCAGGAAAAATGGAAACAAAGCCTTTATAAATAAGGAGGGGGAGACGCGTGGAAGGGACGGGGGAAAAGGTAGCAGGATACATTACGTCCGGTGCAAAGTCCCTGTGGTGAATGTGATCCTTATGCATCTACAAAATGTGTCCATAATTTTTTAATGCCAAAAAAAAAAAAAAGATTAGAACCTTAGGAGTTTGGGGAGAAAATCCCTGCATCCCCTCAAAACCAGAACTCCTCTTTCCCAGCACAGTCGTAGAAGCTTGAGCCTTCTGCCCACACAAGCCATGAACCCTAGGAAGCTTGGCGTCCCCCTCGCTCTCCCTGAGAGCCCCCCATCCTGGGGGCCACATTGCCACAGACCGCTAAGCTAGGTAGGAATGAATGGGCAGCAGGGACAGATGGCCCGGGGAGCGGTGCAGAGACAGACCCGGAGGCAAGCAGGGCTCGGTCCCCCCGTCCAGTGAGCCCAGAGAAGGCCTCAGACACGCAGGTGGGTGACCAGGTCATCCCGACCCTACGCCCAGCCCAGCCCTTCTCAGGAAGGCCTCTGTCCTTTGCTCGGTTAGGGATAAGCTGGAATTAACAATGCCTACAGGACACCCTTGCTGTGTGCTGCCCTTCCCGCCTGGGTCGGTATCCGCTAAGGAACCACACCTGTGATCCTGCAGGTTGGTTGTGGTTTGACCCGTAATTACCTGAGTTGTGATTTTGTGTATAAATTAACCCAAGACAACGCACCTTGGGGGCCACCCACTTACAGACCCCACCCCCATCTCTCAGGACCTTTCTCTCAATAAACTTGTCCTAGTCTTCATCTCCTTTATTCTCAAGTCCATTCTTCAGGACGGCGAGGCACAAACTGGCACAGCAGGTTGGGAGTCGTACCCGGTCCGTGACTTGTCTGGCACTCGGGAGGGAGGGAGGGAGGCAGACTACACAGATAGGCAGGAAGCATCTGAACTGGACCTCTAGGTCCCAGCACCGTGACGGCCAGGTCAGACCTCTCTGGCCTTCCACATCTCCACACACATGGCTGCTCATTCTTTACCAATAGAAGGGCAAAAACAGTCTATTGATAACAAACAGTTTCCCCAGGTCTTTGAGTGCTTATTTCTCTTTTCTTTTCTCTTCTTACTTTTGATACAGGGTCTTGTTATGCAGCACAGGCTGGCCTCGAACTCCTGGTCATCCTCCTGCATCAGCCTCCCTTCTGCTGGCACTACAGGTGTGCTCTACCACACCACGTCGGACGTGTCTTCGTTTCTGAAGACTCGAGTGTTGTGAAAAACTAGGATTAAACGCATTTCTTAGTCTTCTGTCTTTGGCAGTGGACACCCCGCTCCTTGTGGTCGGGGAGGGAACACTTGGCACCTTCCCCGCCCCTGCAATGTGGGACCAAGCCCAGCGGACCTGGGTTACTCCTTTCTCTCCCCGCAGAGCTCCGCAGGCAGGAGGCCTTTGCAGCCTACCAACAAGGCGATGGGCTGCCCTGCAGGCTGGCATCCTCCTGGACCAGGGTGACCTGTGAAGAGAGCTGGGACTCGCTGGCCGGGAGGTGGCACCAGAGGGACCTGATGAACAAACCCTGTGAACCACCCTTTATCTGCCGCTGTGTAGCTTCCCCTGGATGCTGCCCGGGATGCTCAGAGTCCTTCTCCTAAGCCATGCAGCTTCTCTAAAAGTTTACTGTTCTTTGTTGAGGCTGCTATATAAACCAGAATCCAAGCCGGGCGTCGTGGCACACGCCTGTAATCCCAGCTCTGGGGAGGCTGAGGCAGGAGGATCATCGAGAGTTTGAGGCCAGCCTGGGCTGCAGAGTGAGACCTTTTCTTATCGGCCGCATACCTGATTGAGTTATCCTTGAGGTTCGGTTCTCAGGGTCTGTGAGCTTTGCTTGGGTCGAGTTAATGAGGCAGAGACTATCGTATCGCTCTGCAAAAATCGACTGTGTTTATTTCCAGAGACACAGTTCAGTTCTGGTTTCTCAAGAGGGGAAAATTAGAGCGTTTTTCTCTATTTTCTGGAAATATCCTGGCTTCTTTTAGGACATTGCCCTGGGCCATCCCCGGTGGTGGGGCGGGGAGGGCGTGTGTGTGTGTGTGTGTGTGTGTGTGTGTGTGTGTGTGTGTGTGTCCCCGCTTGGAGGCCGGAGGAGCAGTCTCGGAGGCCGCGGTGTCCGCAGCTCTGCTGGCTCCTGCTGAGAAGCTCAGCCCACGAGGACCCCGCCTTTGATCCTCACATTTTGCTTCTATCTGTCATTGCACGCGTGCACACGCGCGCACCCCGCTGTGGCTTTCCGGCGCTTCCCGCAGAGGGAAGAAGGAAACGCAGATTCGATTTCCTGCGCGCGCTTGGGGCAGCGGCCCGGACCCGGACCCGGAGCCCGTGGGCGCCAGGACGGCCCAGGCCGGGTGGAGCGCGGCTTCTCCCTGCCGCAGGCTCCCTGCCTCTGGGCCCCGACTGCAGCTTCAGCTCACCGAACCGCAGGCGCATTTCCTACAGAGCAGGACCCGCGGTCCTTTGTGAAAGGATCCCAGGAACAAAGACTGCAGTGAAGCGCAATGGCTGGATTTTCCACGCTTTTTCTTTTTTGGGGGGGAAAGGGTGGATCCTGGGGGAATGAACCCAGGGCCTTTGCACAAAGCTACATCTCTAGCCTTGTTTGTTTGTTTGGTTAGAGATAGGGTCTGGCCAAATTGCCAAAGCTGGGCTCAAATTTGATATCCCCGTCTCAGCCTCCCAGAGTCCCGAGATTACAGGCATGTGCCGCCATGGTTGGCCTCAGTTCTCTCTCTTTTTTTTTTTTTGGTTTTTTGAGACAGCGTCTTGCTGTATAGTCCAGGCTGGCTTTGAACTGGAAATGATCCATCTGCCTCAGCCTTCTGAGTGCTGAGATTAGAGGTATGCGCCACTACTCAATTCTCTTTTCTTACATTTAAAACAGTAGGCCAAATTTCAAACCTTTAACTGCAGATAGCCCTCTGTGAACACAAAGCTTAGGTGAATTATCACTAGTTTTCGGTCTTTTGAGACTGGGCCTCCATATGTAGCCCTGGCTGGCCTTGAGTCAGATGGATTTTTATAGGCTATTGATACAGGGGAATGAAACTCCCACCTGCTAGATGTCCAAAATGCCAAGTTCATGTTCTCTAAAATCAAGGAATGAATTCTAGGAACAGTGGAGGGTAAGAGTGGGAAGAACTTCCTGGGAAAAAGAGCTTCTGTCTGAGAGGGACAGAAAGGGGCCCCTAGGGCAGGGGATGTAGCTCAGTGGCAAGCGCCTGCCTGGCAAGCACAAGGTCCTGAGTTCCAGTCCCGGTATCAAAAAGAAAAAAGAAAGAAAGGAAGGAAAGAAGGAAGGAAGGAAGAGAAGAGAAAGAAAGAGAGAGAGAGAGAGAGAGAGAGAGAGAGAGAGAGAGAGAGAAAGAAAGAAAGAAAGAACCAGAAAGTTGGCTGCCCACCAACCCCGCTTCTCAAGGGTGTTCACTGAGCAGAGCCACGAGGTGAGGCGGGCTTGAGGTGGGACAGAGCTATAATCAATCAATGAGATTACAAATACAATTGCTTAGGAAATACTGACCCAGAGGCAAATCATAGGGTGGCTGTGAGATGGAGCAAAACTACTGTCACAGTAAGTACGCAACAAGTAGAGTTGCCAGGGTAACTTTCTGTTTGTTTTCGGTACTCGGAACCAAACTCAGGACCTTGGGCTTGCCAGGCAGGCGCTGCACCACTGAGCTATACCCCCGGCCTTGGGGGCACTATTGATTAAATGGGGATCAAATGGGGAAATAAGTCACGTAGTTCAGAGCATGGACAGAGAAGGGCTTTCCTGGAAGGGTGGGCAAGGAGGTTGGGTCCTCCTCCCCGAGGTGATTGACGGAGTGCATGGGTGAGCAGTTGTTTTTCTTGAAGCCCGGCCTTCAGGGAATACGCCTGCAGCCAGTTGTTCTGCACTGACCTCTCGAGGGCCCAGCTCCGTCTGACTGCCCACAATATTGCTCCCTAGCTTGGCTGTCTGTAATATTATTATCTTCCGAAAGTGCGATGCTGTCTTCCTGTTCATAACGGAATTGAAAACTGTCTCCGCTGGAAATACTTCCTGCCTGGAATACAAAAACCACAACGTGCTCCTTGCGGACTCCGTTCTCCAGAGCAGGGACTCTTGCTGAAGCCAGACCCGTAGATGTCTCAACAGCTTTATTTTTTGTTGATTCTATTTTGGGCTCCATTACTGCAGCAATCTCTTATCAGCAGACATTATTCTACCAGTATCTCTCTTTTTTGAGCAGTTTAACGTATTTTTCTCTCCTTAATGTGGTAGAAATGAGCACATTCCTCTCTCAGATTAATCTGGAACCTGGGGCCAGGGAGGGGGGCGGGCACCATGCTCCTAAATGGATTTTGTGTTCATTTGAAATGTCTAACTCAAAACTGGGGGTGCAGCTCAGTCTACAGTGCTTGCTCAGTGTCACAAAACAACAAACGCCCCCAAACCAAACACGTATGAGTCAGATGACACTGACATTTTCTGCACAGTGAGGCTGCTCTGAAGTCTGGGCCTTGAGGGCCACGGAACTCCTCCTATTCCCCGTCATCCCCTGGTCCCCTCATCTTTGGACAAAAGCAAAACTGTACGCTAAGAGTTTCTTTAGGGTTTAGGCTTGTGCTAGAGCATTTTGGAAACTATGACGGTAAAAAAACCCTTTAAAACATATAGAAGAGTGTACACCAGTGGAGTGGACAGATCACACCCTCTCGCTGTCTCATTGTCTTGGGACAGGTAAAAGCCACCCCCTTGGAAGTCTCTGGGGGCCCTGAGGTTCTGAGACTTCACTCTTGGACAATTTGTAGTCCACGGGGAAGCAGTTTGCTCTGACCAGAATTCTCTGAGGGACCCAGCCTCACCAAGTCCCTGCCCTGGGAGCATCACAGGCTAATGGAGGAGAACAGAACCTAAGCCACAGGAGAGATGGCTGGGTATGTGGTGGCACCCACCTGTAATCAGGAGGCTGAGACAGGAGGATCACTGTAAGTACAAGGCCAGACTGGACTATAGCCAGATCTTGTCTTTAAAAAATCAAAAACTGAAACAAACACCCAGGAGAGGCCCGGCAGTTCTGGGATTATGCACGGAACCGGGCATTAGGCTTGAGGGCCACACCGTAGGTCTTCCACCGCCAACCACATCATGTAGCTCACAGCGCATTTTCTACGGGCGCAGCTCTTGAGAGGGAGCAGTTAAGATAAAAGAGCACGGGACGTCTATATACTGACCTTCCAGGGGGCTTGGCAATGCGATAGACTGGCTGCTCCATGGCTTAAAAGCCCAGGAAGGGTCCTCAAGAGAAAAACCAGTAGTTCAGTAGTTGTGGATTTAGCAGGAGCGTGGAAAGGAGAAAGACTGACACAGGTAAAGACAACACACTTAGCGGGGTGCAGTGTGCCGATAAATGATTTTTGCTTAGTCTTTCTGTGCTGGGCCGAAAGCCAAGGCTCTGTGCTTGCCCAGCAAGCGCTGTACCCGAGCTACCGCCCAGCTCCTGTTGGGTTTTTTGCTTTTTTGAGACAGAGTCTCAATAAGCAGTTCAGGCTGACCTTGAACTCCCTATGTAGCCCAGGCTGGCCTTGAACTCCTGGCAATCTACCCGCCTCAGCCCAAGAGTGCTACATGACACCACGCTCCTGTCTTGCTTTGCATTCATGAATGGAAGCTCAGAGAAATCCTGTGAAACAAGCACACCATTCCCTTCCATTTTACAGGACAGAAAATTGAGGCATAGGGATGTCAACGAACTCCCTCATGTTCTAGTAAGCATTGGAGGTAGGAATTAATCCGGAGCAGTCCGGTGTCAGAGTCCAGGCTTTCATTGACCATACACACACACACACACACACGACTACTCCGAGGCGTGCGTCTGACCACAGCCCCCTGTGAGCACGCAGTCTCTCAGAGACAAATGCAGGGTGTGAGCTGGTTATAAAATGTGCCTGGTAACGAGACTAGAAGAGAAAAATGGAAACAAAGCTTTTGTAAATAAGGAGCGGAGGGGATGGGGAAAAGAAGCAGGGTAGATCCTGCACAGGTACAAATTCCCTCTGATGAATGCGATCACTATATCTAAGCTGTATCCGTCAAAAAATAAAAAATAAAACAAAAAATGTGCACAGTGGTGCACACTTGGGCTGAGCCAGGAGGGTCGCTGCAAGTTTGAGGCCAGCCAAGGCTACACAGCGACACCCTGTCTCAAAGACAAACAAAAACAACAACGAAAAACCATACCTCCACAACTGAAATAACTCAAAATGGGTCACAATGGTAAATATAAAATCTTAAACTGTAAACTTCCAGGAGAAAATATTTGGTTTTTTGTTTGCTTTTCGTATTTTGAGACACGGTCTCACTATGCAGTTCAGGCTGGTCTTGAGCTCAATTTGTAACATAGGCTAGTCTCAAACTCGCAATGATCCTCCTGCCTCAGCCTCCTGAGTGCTGGGATTACAGGTGTGCACCACCACACCTGGCTCAGGGGAAAATATTTGTGAACTTGGGTTGAAATTTCTTAAATATGACACCAAAAACACAACCTATAAAAGAAAAAACAATAATTTGGGTCAAATTAAGAATTTACCTGTAAAGCCAGGTGTGGTAGTGCACACCTGTAATCTCAGCACTGGGGAGGCTGAGGCAGGAGGGTCCTTGTGAGTTAGAGACCAGCCTGAGCTACAAAGTGAGCTCAAGGCCAGCCTGAATTGCATAGCAAGACCCTGTCTCAAAAAAACAAACAAACAAGAATTTACCTATAAACCCAGCACTCTAGGAGGCTGCAGCAGGAGGATTATAAGTTTTATTTACTTCATGAGACCCTGACTCAAAATAAAAAGTAAAAAGGGCAGGGGATGTAGCTCTGTTGGGAAGTACTGGTTTCAACCCTTAGAACCACATACACAAAAAGACATTAAAAGAATGAAAATACCACAAACTGGCAGGGGACTTTTGCCAAATACATATCTGACTCAGGACTTGGGTCTAGAATATATAAAGAATTCATAACGTTGAAACAATAAAAAGGTGAAGCCTGTTTTAAAAATAGGTTATGTGGCCAGGTGTGGTGGCTCATGCCTGTAATCCTAGCACTGGGGAGGCTGAGGCAGGAGGATTGCTATGAGTTTGAGGTCAACCTGAGTTACATAGTGAATTCAAGGTCAGCCTGAACTGCATAGCAAGACTGTCTTAAAAAACCAAATAAATAAAAACAAATAAATAAAAATAAGTAACGTGTTTGAAAAGATACTTCCCCAAAGATAGCAATATGTATACGAGATAAGTACACGCAGAAATGTTTAACATAATTAGTTATTAGGAAAATGCAAATTTAAGCCACAGTGAGATACTGCACCACTAGCTGTCTACCGGAATGGCTTAAAGACAAAACAACAAGCTCAAGTTCTGGTGAGAGTGCAAAGCAACCGGGCGGCTCCGGCACTGCTGGCAGGAATGCAGAAATGGCCTCTTGGGAAGACAGTGTGGCAGTTTCACATACAGTCACACATTCACCACGCAGCCCAGAAACCCCACTCGCGGGTATCTACCCGCAGGAAGCGCAGATGTGTGTTTACAGCGGCTGCACCCACACCCACCCCGGTGTCCCTCCGCCGGAGCACAGGTAGTGCGGGCTTCATCCGACAGTGAGGTGCTACTCAGCGGGCACAAGGAACCAGCTACTCACGTGCAGAGCTACCTGAGGGAGTCCGTGTCCTCTACTCCCAAAAGAAGCCATACTTGGGCTGGGGATAGAGCTCAGCGGCATGGCGAGGCATGGCAAGCGCATGGTCATGAGTTCGATTCCCAGTTCCAAATCAAAAAGAAGCCGGACTCAAGGCTCTGTTCCGTGTGTGTCCTTTCGGGAGAAGGTAAGAGGGCAGGGACAAAACACAGACCAGTGGTCGCCAGGGTCAGGGCTGGGGGAAGGTCGGCTGCCAAGAGGCAGGGGAGACTTCTCTGTGGCTGACGGTGTTGTTCTCATATCTTAACTGCAGCCAGCGACTGTGGCCCAAACTCATAACCCCATACACCAGCAAGAGTGAATTTCACTAGGTGTAAATTGTACCTTAATTTTTTTTTTAATTTTTTGTCTTTTTGAGACAGGCTCTCATTAGGCAGTTCAGGCTGGCTTGAGGTCACTTTATAGCCCAGAGTGGTCTCGAACTTGCAAAGATCCTCCTGCCTCAGCCTCCTGAGTGCTGGGATTACAGGCGTGAGCCACCACACCAGGCTTTGTACCTTAATTTTTTAAGTGGAAGAAAAAACAAACTCAAAAGGGACAGTGAAGCAGCGTGTGGGCCCCTGAGTGAGGTGGCTCCTGAGCCAAACGGTCTTTGGAGTGTGTCTGGAGTCCCAGCCCAGAAACTCCTTCAGCATCACACTTCCAGGTCAGGGGCATCTTTTTTTTTCACGTAGAACAATGAATGCCTGTATTCCATGAACTAAGCCAGGAGGCTTAGTTTTCTTGCCTTTCCAGCCTTGATTTTCCTCAGCTAGAACTCCAGCTCCTCGTCCTCTAGCACATAGCCGTCTGCTCGGCCACACTGGCCTGGTCTTGATGATGGCCTTCTTCGTCCTTCCATTATACCTCCTTAGAATTTTCTTTGATCGCTTTCTGTTTAAAATCTCTTCCTCCTCAGGAGTCTGGGTAAAGAGAGTACAGATGCCTCGCTCAGGGAAGGAAGAGCGTCAGAACTTCCTCACAGCCTGAGCACCCCAGTGCCTGCCTTCCTCAGCAGCAAAGCTTCTGAACTCAAGACTCCTTGCTGCCTGCTGATCAGTAGCCTGAAATCTGTGTGAAGAAAGTGCAGAGGGCAACAGAGAGCAAGCAGGAGCCTGGGACAGAGTCAGCAGTTAGGCCCCCTGACTCTGTGTCCTGTCTCCAGAACAACAGCAATGGCCCATGGGATAAGGTCCCCGCCCTCCTAGGTTTTCTCCAGTGTATAGGTACTGAGAATTGAACTCTCAACCTCATGCTTGCCAGGCAGGCGCTGTGCCACTGAGCTAAATCCCCAGCCCTTTTTGTTTGTTTTCTGAGATAGACTCAGGCCTGCCTCAAACTCATGATCCTCCTGCCTCAGCCTCCTGGGACAATAGGCATGTGCCACCACGCTTGGCTTCACAGTGCTATACATTCTTCTGGTTCCTTTGGGTGAAGCTTCCCTTCTCCAAATGGCCTGAGGAGCCACCAGTCATGATGACCCTGTGCCCTATGGCCACCCAGAGGCTGGCACCCCAGCCAGGGAGATGTGGCCAAGCAAACCCCCCCTTTCCACAGCCTCTGGGACCCAGGGTGGGGTACATGACATGAAAGATGCAAATGAGGCCCACCAGCCTCCTTCTGGAGACCTCTAGACAGGGCTGGAAGAGTTGCCCTCTGCCCTGAGGCACTGAGTTCGAACCAAGGGCCCCGCCTCAGAGCAAAGCTAGGGAGGGGGTTCACAGGGCCCAGCACTGGGGAGGGAGCTGGGACCCCCACAACAAGGTAGGCCTCTGGACCCAGCCGTGCAGAAGCCAGGGCCACGCTGCCCTTCCCGCTCTTTGGTCGCCAAGGTGGGTCGCTTTATTGCTCTGGAACAGGGAGGATCTGCACGTGTGGACCTCTTGTCTGAGGAGACTGTGAATATGAGGTTTTTCAAGGCCAGAGGTCCCAGTGTGGTCAGCACCTAGACGGCCTGGTCCCCAGCACTAAACCAGGAAGCTCGTTTTCTTCGGGCTCTTCAGGGCTGTTTCTCTACAGTCACGCGTGGCCATGTCCAACGCAGCTCGGAGGGAGGACAGTGGAAGATGAAGACATGAGGCAGGGGCTGAGGTGAGGCAGAGCGCCCTCCTGACAGGAGGAACCAGCTGCCCCAAACTGGGGCCCTGTGCTTACGTGATCTGCCTAAGAGGCCGTTCACAGAGGATTTGAAGGGGAAGAACAGGAAGAACATCTCATCCTCAGCAAAGCACTGGGCCTTGGTGGTTACGCGGGAACCAGAGCGGAAGTGTCTGTTTATCTCAGGGGAGGCCAGGTTACTTTGTATGTCAGCTCCCTGAGCTGAGCACGCTTCCCACGGGGCCCTGAGAAACTCGAGAGAAGCAGTGACCTTGTCCTGACAGCAGAGGTACAGACAGCTTTGCCCCAACTGCTGTGCGCTGCTCAGTTCCATGCAGATGAGTTTGGCTAGCAGGAAAGGACCAAGGACACCTACTTTTTCTCCCCTCCCTCCTTTTTTCAGCTGTGGACTAAATTCAGGACCTTTGCACTGAGTTACCCCCTAACCCTTTTAAAAATTTTTTTGTTTTTGAGACAGGATCTTACTAAGTCACTAAATTGCCCAGGTTGAACTTGAACTTGGGGTCCTCCTGCCTCAGCCTCCCAGAGTGCTGGGACTACAAGCATGTAAGCTACCACTCCTAACTAGAACACCTGCTTTGTGGCAGGCCCTGGGATATAGAGCTGAGGAAGACACAGCCCTGCCCTGGAGGAACTCGCAGGCTCAAGCTGTAGACAGATGTGCCAGCTACCGGTGAAAGGAGTCTCAGACTGAGGTTACTTAGCAGAAGAAGCTGTTAGAACGCAATGCCTAGCACTTTCCCCATCTGGGGACCAGACAAGGCTCTTGGACGCCTGAGCTGACCCTGGCAGGGTCACCCAGGCCAAAGGGGGCTAGGGCTGGCTGGGCTTTGTGCATGCAGCACAGGAGGCTGAGACCTTGCTGCGAGCGGAGGCTCAGCCCCTTGGTGGCGCTGTGCTGGTTTCCTGTGCTGCCGGCCATCTGCTCCCGGGCTGTCCCTTATGTAGCCTGTAGCCACTAAGCACTTCGCCTGTACACAGCGCAACTTAGAAACTGGGCTGGGTTTAATTTAACTAAAATTTAAATTTAGCCGAGCTATGGAAACAACCTACATGTTCATCGTGGATGAATGGACATAGAAAATGTGGCGTATCTTTACAATAGACTATTACCCACCCCTAAAAGAAAAGAAGATCCTGCTATGTGGGGCAGCGTGGGTGAAGCTGGAGGACGTTATGCTAAGTAAGCAAATCGGGACAGTTACAAAAATACAAGTGCTGTGTGAGTCCACTTACGTAAGGTACTTAGAGCAGAGCCATGGGAAGTTGAACCGGAGATGCCAGGGGCTGGGAGGAGGTGGGGGGTGTCGTTGTCGGAGGGCTCTGGGCATGGGCGGTGGGGGTGCTGCCCAGCATTACCACTGTATTCCGTATCCTTTGACTGCACACATAAGATGGCAAAACCGGCAACTTTTACTGGACGATTTTCCCATAGTAAAACATTGCAATGCCACACATGCCAGGGGCTACCCCACTGCATGATGCAGGTGGCAGTGAGGTCACCACATGGGGTGGTGAGACCTCGGGCAGGCCGAGAGCTTGGGAAAGGCCCAGGAGGCTGTGGGAAAAGCACCAGGCTTTAAGCAGCGGGTGCAGGGAGCCTCAGCAGATTTAACACCGAGGAGCACAGGATCATCAGACCGTGGGCCCGAGGGGGCCGGGGCCGGAGGCGCTGCTGCAGCCCGAGAAGTTCCAAGGGTCCCACATATGACATGACCTAAGGGCCAGGGAGAAGGGTTGGGGCCGTATCTTTTCAGGAGGTTTGCAGAAAGGTGGGTTCTGGGGCGGAGGAGCCTGGGCAGGGCGTTCTGGGAGGAGCTGGAGGGCGGGGGCGCCGGAGCAGCTCCCAGATGCCGGGCCCCACCTCTCCTCAGCAAGGGCTTCAGCGAGTCAGAGACGCTTCCGTGAATTTACGGCCTCTGCAGCTTTGGAATCTCCCGGGTCAGACTGTAAATACTGACATCAGTTTCCACAGGATCGACTGCAGGAGTGGGGAGGCTCCCCAAAAGACAGAGAGGCAGTCTGAAGTCTTAGATCGTTCAGACAGCATTTGAATAATTTAGTAAAGTCGAGGCACGGCTTGGAGTCAGAGGTGGCTCCTGCACTGGGCCTGAGTGGGTTGGGGTGGTGAGCGGCTGCTTCTTTGACCCTAGCCCTGACATTGGGCTGGGGCTTTCAAAGTGAGAAGTGGGAGGCTCAGGCTTAAGTTTTTTGTTTTGTTTGGTTTGGGTTTTGGTTTCTTGAGACAAGGTCTTGCTCTATACTCCAGGCTGGCCTTGGACTCACTATGTAGCCCAGGTTGGCCTCTGACTCGAGGGAATCCTGCCTCAGCCTCCCAAGTGTTGGGATTACAGGTGTGCACCACCACACCTGGCTAACTTTTGTTTTTTGTTTTGCGTTGTTGGTAAACCTCCAAGAGATCCTCCTGCATCTGAGATGGACTGCCACGCCTCACTCCAGCCTGATCCCCCAAGGTTTACTCCTTCACTCATCAGACCACTTCCTGCGAACCCACTGTGCGAACAGATCCTACGACAGAGGTGGAGACCCTCAGGACTCCCCGCGTGGAAGGAGCTGAGTTTGGGAGCCGACTACAACGCGGCGCACAGCACTGAGGGGACACTGATGCTGTACCAAGACGCCCCCTGGACTGACGTATCTGGTGGCCCTCGCTGTGTCGCAGGGCTGTGTCCTGGGTAACGGCCCCAAAGTGCAGGAATAGAGAGGTTGGCAATGCGGATGCACTACAGGGAAGCCGGAAAGTGCTTCTTTCAAGTGAAAATGTAGACATGCTCAATTCAATAAGGACAGAAAAAATGTGCTGGGCTTGCTAAAATGCACGGTAAATTATTGCTACTCTCTTGCTGCACCTAAGATGGAATGAAACTTTATCCTAGGTTCGTATGTGTGGGAGAAAGCACAGCACACACAGATCTCTGTTTATCTACTTGGTGCTGGGGGTTGAACCCAGGTCGTCACACCTGCTCAGCACACTGTGTGCCCTGAGCCGCACTGCCAGTTCCAGAACCGTTTACAGAGGTTCAGCTCAAACCGTCACTTCAGGAACCCACTGGGAATCTTGGAAGGCATCAGCCTGTAGAAGACAGGACTCCATCTTCTGATGTGTTTTATTTATTTACTTACTTACGGTTTTTTGAAACAGAGT
This sequence comes from Dinomys branickii, assembly GCA_004027595.1. Lineage (NCBI taxonomy): Eukaryota > Metazoa > Chordata > Mammalia > Rodentia > Dinomyidae > Dinomys > Dinomys branickii. Next base: position 41,747 of record PVLD010009425.1, on the reverse strand, counting down.
CTTACTATATAGTTCAGGCTAGACTTGAACTCATTACGTAGCCCAAGCTGGCCCAAAACTCATGGAGCTCCTTCTGCCTGTACCTCGCTTGTCCTGGGATTATAGATGTATGTCACCATAGCCAGTTCTTTCTTTTCTTTTCTTTTTTTTAACATAGTCTCTTGCTGCAGCCCAGGCTGACCTGGAACTTGAGATCCTCCTGCCTCAGCCTCCTAAGTGCTGGGATTATAGGCCTGTGTCACTCCGCCTGGTCAGGGATCCTTTTCTTTCACACCTTCAACTACTTTGTCCTTGTTCATTTTCGCTTTTCATTTGACAAACTTGACATGTAGCAGCTGTTCAGTAGCTCTTTTAAAGCAATCAGGTTCTCATGGATTCTTCACAATAGGCCACCCTCCTTCCTCCAGCAGGTTCTTTTTTTGTCTTTTTGAGACAGGGTCTCGCTATGCAGTTCAGGCTGGCCTTGAGCTCATGCGGTAGCCCAGGCTGGTCTCAAACTCGCAACGATCCTCCTGCTTCAGCCTCCTGAGTGCTGGGATTACAGACCTGGCCCACCATGCCCTCCATCTCAATACACCTTTGATGAGAGCACACCTTTTAAAAATCACCCAAACCAGTCTGAGGAAGAGGCCGCGGTGAAGGGTCTGGAAATCATGCTGTACTGAAAGCTGAACAGAGCAGAGTCAGGTGGGCCGTGGTGTTGTGTCTGCACTCTGTGGGGACTGTGGGGGTGGGAGTGGGGAGCTCGATGACCACTGCCCGGGAAGGAGGTGGGTGCCTGCGCCCCAGCTCCTGCCTGCGCACTGGGGCAGTGCCCCTCGCTGATCAGGGGTGTTTGGCGTCCAGGGGCGGGGCCTGGGCCTCCTGCAGAGCTGCGTTTGCAGTCAAGTTCCCATGTGCCTGCTCGCCAGCAGCTTAACACCCCATGCCTGTTTCCCGACCTCTGAGAAGAGGTCACTTCAACAGTTCTCTCCCAGGGAGGGGTTGTTAGTCCTCCCATCTCCCCTCCCTGACTTCTGCGACCTCAGTGCCGGACCAGACTGTTGAGAAAGAATCATCGGGGTGGGGTGAGGAGTCCCTCACCTTAAGCTCTTGACATCCCTTCACTCTCAAAGAGGAATTCCGCAGCCTTCCAGGCTCGACCTCAGACAGGAGCTCTGTGTACATCTCTGTGATTTGATTGCACTTACCATGCTATCTTAATCTTTTAAACTACTTTTAAAATTATTAAAGTGATGTATGTTTGTTTAAAACATTCAAGCAATGTGGGGAGCAAGTAAGAAATAATAGTCCTCTTCCTTCCTCGCCAGCTTGCCCCAGGAACTCCCATGCATCGCTGCTTCTGTTGCATCCGTGTGCTCTTCTGTCTGGGACGGGACAGACCAGTTTCCAGCTCAGCCCTCTCCTCCAGACCCCTGGTCTGGTTTAGTCCTCGCATCCCAGTCTGTTCTCACCCCAGCTGGGGCGGCCGGGCTGCCCTTTGGTCTTCACGGTGTCCCCAGCACCTGCCCCTCCTCTGGGCCTCCTATAAAAGCACGGACATGAACTCCAATCCACAGGGTGTTCCAGCGCCCACCCGGGGAGGTTATCTGTGGAGGAGGGGTCCCCCTACCAGGCTGAACCCCCTGCCCCAGCAGCTCACCTCGCCCAGGTCCCTGTGGAAGTGCGGTCTCAAAAGCGCCCCTTAACAGGCCAGTGCCTGGTTTGGGCCTTGGGCCCCTCTTCCACACACTTCCTGACAGACAGGGTAGCTCCTCCCAGGAGCCATCGGGCAGTGTACAGCTCCCCACAGAGGCTCCGGCATGAATATTTTATACTCTTGCTGCAAGTGAGGTTGTTGAAGCCAGGATGGAGTGGTCTGCGCTGCGCTGCTCAGGCTGGCAAGGAGCTCTGGGTGCAGGGACAGCGGCAAGGGGCAGGGTTTCTCACCCCTTTCAGCCACTGTGACAGCCTCTCTGGGACTCGGTTTTCTGGTCCCTCAGCTAAGCAGCCAGCCATGCCCAAACAAGGCGAGGGTGGTGGGCACCAGGCCTGCCTCGTTCCTGAATGATGACTGTCTCTGGGCGCTCCCAGGAGAATTCTGCTTTGTAATTGAATCCTTGCCTCTGTGTTGGTCCCAGTCGCTGCCCAGAAGGGGCTCCCAGGTCCCAGGGTCAGGAATCGAGCCCTGGGGTGCTCTACGGACGGACTGTGTCACACTGGGCAGCTGGAAGAGCTCAGGGATCCTCCCTCCCAGGAAGGAAGGGGCTTTGTCCCCACTGGTTCCACCAGAAAGGTTGACCAGTGCCCCTCCCAAGTCCTGGATGATGATGGTTAGAACTCTAGATTTTCCGTGCACCAAGTTCCATCTGAGATCCTTGATGTAGCAGTGTATATTCATTTAGTAATGTGCCAGCTCTCTGAAGTATATTTCCTATTTTACGTAGGAGAAAACTGAGTCCCAGAGAGGCTAAGTAATGGGCCCAAGCTCACACAGCAAGTGACAGGTGATTCAATCCTACTCTATCTGGTTCCAAAATTCATGTTCTTAACTTTTTTTTGTTTGGTCTTTTTGAGACAGGGTCTCTCTATGCCATTCAGGCTAGTCTTGAGCTCACTTTGTAGCCTAGGCTGAGCTCGAACTCGCAATGATCATCCTGCCTCAGCCTCCTGAGTGCTGGGATTATAGGCGTGTGCCGCCACACCTGGCCTGACCTTTTTTTTTTTTTTTTGGATACCAAGAATTGAACTCATAACTTTGCACTTGCCAGGCAGGTGCTGTATCACTGAGCTACATCCCCGACCCCATGTTCTTAATCTTTGCACCATCTGCCACTCAAAATAACAAGTTCTGTCTGCCTCGGTTCATGCTTCCGCTTAATCCCCAGCACAGCTGGGTGAAGCAGAGACCATACTATGGAGCCTGTTTTATAGATGAGCAACCCAGGCCTGGACGGGGTGGGTGCGCTGGTGACAGACCCTCAGCTGGGGAGTGGAGTCTGGGCTGGACCCGGATCTGGAGCTCACAGCCCATCCCCCGGTCCCTCCCAGGCCCAGGCTTTGCGCATTCCTGCCTAGGGAGGGATGGCTTCTCCCCTAGGTAGGGCTGGGTCAAGGGCTCCTCAGAAGCCAGAGGGAACTTGATGGCCACAAGCCGCCATCTCCCTTGGTTCAGGTGTCACCAGCAGGCTGTGCTGAACACCACTGGCCTGGTGGCGATAAAGGTAGAGTCAGCAGTGGCCAAGGTCCGAGACCTGGGAGGCCCAGGAGCGCCGGAGCCAGGTCTGAAGCCAGAAATTCTTTTTATTGTTTTTTGTTTGTTCTGTAGAGCTGGGGATGGAACCCAGGTTCTCCACTGCTGTGCTAAACCCCCAGCCTAGGGAAATTATTTTTAATAATATATTTAATCTGGTAAAATGCCATTTCAATATCTGACAGATATAAAAATTATTGATGACACATTTTAACACTTCCCTCAGTAAGCCTGTGCGATCTGACATGTATCTTACACTTGGAACCCAGGAAGGCGGGAGAGCCATAGCTCAAGTGCGGGCAGCCACGTGCAGTGGGCCCCGGGTGCAGGCGGGGAGGTGCAGGGTGGGAAAACGCCTTCCTCAAATCCTCAGCTGGATGCTGCCCTGTAACAAGGACAAGGGAAAAACACAGTGCTGCTTATCAGCACAGGTGCTTCTTGTACACACGAGGGTACCCGTGTAAGGGCAAAATCATAGACTAGTAGACTTGTAGGCACATTATAGCAAAAGGCAGAAATCAGTTCATAGCCTGTGACTACGCTCATGCTGCCTGTCACATAACTACTGTCACTTACTGCATCCATTTAGCCTCCACTGCCCGGGCCCAGATGTTCCCCCTCAGCAGTGTGTGGGTCAAGCTGACTGTGTCCGGCTTGTGTTGGTTTGTTTGTTTGCTTTGGTCTTTTTGAAACAGAGTCTTGCTATGCAGCTCAGGCTGGCCCTGAGCTTACTTCATAGCCCAGGCTTGTGTCAAACTCATAATCCTCCTGCCTCGGCCTCCTGAGTGCTAGAATTATAGGCATGCGCCACCACACCTGGCCGGCTTGTGTTTTAAGAAACATGCAGTGATTCCAACTTGCTTCAAGGACTTCAAGGATGTCATGTTTGAGGAAGACTGGCCCAGTCAAAGACACTTTCAATGCTACCCCCTCCCTCCCAGAATGCTCCTGTACAGTTCTGCCTGACAATAGATGACATAATTCTTGTATTCCATGAAACCGTCATGTAATGACCTGCTATCAGCTTTGTACTTCCCACTTGCAAACCATATTTAAACTGAACTCAAACCTGACTCCGGGCTGTTGATTTGAACCTCTGGCTTCCCCAGCCAGCAAGCATAATAAAAGTTACCTTCTAACTCCTCAGTACAAAGAGTCTTCCGTTTGGTTTGATACTGGTTTTCTGCAACACCTGGAGCAAGGAACAAGTCTCTAAGAGGTGGCTTGGAATTTAGACTTAAGTACCACTGCCTGCTGATGCCTGATTATAGGGCGATGACCAGCTAAACAAGGTAATAATGTTTCCTAAGCAGATTTAGTCACTGTCTTCTCTGTTGATAAGATTTTCTTATGATATAGTCTTTTCTCCTATCACAGTCAGGAAACCACTAGAGATTATAGAGAGGAAGAAGACACAGATTTTCTCCTTGACCAAAATTTACTCTGGCTCCCCTGGGCCATCTTATTCACCCAGTTCTGATCGCTGGGCTTCCCATTCATCTTTGCATGGCCCGGTTTTAGCAAAATACCTGCTACATTGGTTGAGGCAGGACGCGCCTCTCCACAGCTGACCATGTGCTCATCCCAGGCCCCTTGGCTGTACCGATCCCTGCATCCTGCCCACAGCAAGGACACAAACCTTCAGGCGCCCTCGCCTCCAGGAGCAGGAATGCTACGTAGCGCCCTTTACAACTAAGTAACGAGGCCAGTGGGTTGATCCCTCACCCCATATAGGCGATGTTAGAAAAGACAGGGTCCAGCTTACTTTTCCTGGGACACTTTCTTAGATCTGTGAATCACATTTGAGGGATGTCATCATCCACTTTTGTTTATGTTTAACCAATACGACTTGCTTGTCTTTGCTGTGTCAGGGACTCTGTGAGTCACTGGAAACACACAGATGACTAAGACTCAGCTCATCCTCAGGATCAACCACTGTGGACTGACGGCGCCCAACCGCTTCACCACCACCGTCATCGACACCCTCTTCACCACTCTTATCATCACGGTGAGGATCATGCACTGCTGGACACCCACTATAAGCCAGCTATAGCACTAAGGTGTTCAGTTAATTGTATTTTCAAAACATACTGAGAATGTGGAAATACAAACCCACCCTTTAGTGACAAATGTCGGAGCCCTCAGTTTGCCCAGGCTTATGCTCAATCTGCACAGAGAGGGTGGCAGGTTGAGAGTGGTTAGCCGAGCCTGGTCAGACTCCTCTCTGTTCTACGAGGCTTAGGCCTGGAGCCCATGCACAGTCCCTTCCTGGGCCTCTCTCCCAGTGCCCCACTCAACTACGTAGCCAGATGCACCATAGACAGGACTCCTGATGTTCTCGGCAGGGACATATGTGAACGTGCACGTGTGTTTTCACCGAGAAAACCAAAGCAAGGGCTGCCCACTCCCACCACCCCGGCCCCTACCAACCCTCACTGAGGGCCATAAGCTCTGCGCTTCTGTCAGCTGCTACAGACGGACCTCCTTGGCTTACGAAGGCCCACCTGCCCTTCCCCTGCCCGTCACCCATGCAAGCACACAGCAGCTGTTCTGCACCAGCACAGTTCCTGCCACACAGGAGCGGCCCCCAAACCTGCACACAGGGCACGCGTCCTCGCGTCTAAAACATCTCTTGATCCTGTCTCCCATTTCAGCCATTCTCCTCCTCCTCTCTACAGCGAAACTCCCCAAGAGCTGTGTTCTTTCCACTACCGGTTGCTCACCCTCCACTTCCTCTGAAGCCCGTGGTCAGGCCGCTGCCCTCACTGCTCCTGAGTGGGACTAAGCTTGCCAGCGGCCTCCGTGGTGCCCATGTTCTCAGGCCTGGCTGAACCAGACGCATCAAGACGACTTGATGCATTTCATTTCCCCTGCCCCTCGCACGCATTTCTCCTTTGCTTTCCTTGTGCTGGGGATTGAACTCAGGACTGTGTGCACGGTAAGCAGAGTGCTCTACTGAGCTACGACCCCTGTGCTGAAACACTTTTTTTTTTTTTTTTGCTATACTGGAGTTTGAACCCAGGTTCTCCGCACTGAGCTGCAAATCCAGTCCTTTTTTACTTACTTTACAGGGTCTCGAAGTCCCTAAATTACCTAGCTAGGGTGGGCTTGCCATCTAGGCTATGATCCTCCTGCCTCTGCCTTCTAGAGTTCTGGGATTGCAGCTGTGCACCACTGTGCTCTGCTCTTCACTGACTTTCAAGATAGCGTTCAGTCTGGGTTCTCTCTGCCTCGCAGGCCATTCCTTCTTGGCATCTGCAGGCTCTCTCTGCCAGTTCCAGCCGGCCACCTGGCCCTTCTGCTTCTGTAAACACATTGTCAGGCGAGGGCCTTTGTGTACACCTGCTCTGCAGTGGCTCGAAAGGACTGAACAGGTGAGGGGCCTGCAAAGCTGAAAATACTTCTCTCTGGTCCTGTACAGGAAAGGTTTGCAGACCCGCACTCTAAACAAAGGAGCACCCCAGGCTCAGGCCTCGTTTCCTCAGACCACCTCAGTCCCCTTAGGTACCCTTCCAGACCAGGCCCCGGACATCAACCAGAGGCTGGCATGTGGCTCCTCTGTCCCCAGCCCAGGTTTCCTTTCTGACTTCCTAGCTACATACTGCACCTATGCCCAGCTCCCTCGGACTCCATGGCGATCGCAAACTTAATGGTGCCCAGCACAATTCTTCCCGCTCTTTCCCCTCCAGCAGGAAAAATCTTTGCTTCTCCCAGATGCTTCCTACATCTCAGCAAGTGACAGGTTTGTTCTTCCAGTTACTCAAAGCTGCTTCAGGAACTTAGGTTTGAAAAGAGGTTATGGGCCTCCAAATTAACTGATGACCTGCTGATTAATAGGAGAAAGGACACTTGGATGCAGGAGTCACTCCGGAGTGTCTGGTTTGGACCTGGGTGTCCCCCAGAGCCCCCCACATGCACAGGTGGGGCTTGCTGAAGGTGAGTCACAGCTGGCTTGCTGTTAGGAGACAGGGTCCGGTCGGAAGAGGAGGTCGGTCAGCAGCAGTGTGACAGGGATGGGCCTGTCTGCTTCCCTGGCTCTGCCCTCCACCCCCCGCTTCCTGGCGGCCATGAGGTGAGCAGCTTTTCTTCCACCGTTCCGCTCTGCCGCTCTGTTTCTTCTTGGGAGCCAGTAGATCATGGGCCGTAATGGGAGCCCAGATAAACCTCTCTTCCTTTAGATTTTAGGTTGGTACTTTGTGCCAGCAATGAGGAAAGTGACTAAAACAAGGAGCCCCTGTCTAAATACCCAGAGGCAGCTGGGCGTGGTGGCACAGGCCTGTAGTCCCAGCACTCGGGAGGCTGAGGCAGGAGGATAGTTGCAAGTTCGAGACCAGCCTGAGCTACAAAGTGAGCTCAAGGCCAGCCTGAATTGCATAGTGAGATGCTGTCTCATAAAAACAAACAAAAAACAAATAAACACCCAGAGGTAAAGGGTCACATACCATCTTAATACAGAGCTGGGAGGGGACAAGGGACAGGCTAGGATGGGAAACTGTGGACGGGGTTCAGGATGCCTACTCCAAACACGGCACCTTGGCCTCTCGAACATTTCAGGCTGAAGGGATTTGAGAAACAGCACAGGCAGAAAGAGTCTCTGACCTCCCACCCTGAGGCTGGTCCTAAGACCCTCTGCTGAGAGCTGTTTCCCCTGCAGGGCAGGTGGAAAGGAGCGTCTATACCTCCACTGATGTCGGCAGGGGAGCTGTAAAAACAGGCTGTACTGTTTCCCCGGTGACCCCCTTAGCCTCTCACTCTAGCCTGTCGCCGTCCTCCACAAACCGAACACCACTCAGGTTGGCCGTTTCTGCTGGGCTCCACTTCCCCGTGAAGGCTCCCAGCATGTACAGCTTTCCTAAGAGCAACGCGTCTGCTTTGGGGTTTATATTTTATCCATTTGCCCCTCCCCTTCTTTTTTGATACCAGGAATCAAACCCAGTGCTTCATGCGTGCCAGCCAGGTACTGCACTGCTGAGCTATATCCCAGCTGCTACTTCTGTTTTTTAAAATTTTAATTTGGTTGTACAGTGTCTTGGTTATTTTTCTCTCGTTGCTGGGACAAAATGCCTGACCCCCAATATTAAGGAAGGAAAGGTTTGTTTAGCTTACAGTTTTTGGAGGTTTCGGTCTGTACTGTACTGGTTCCAAGGCAGAGTGGCACATGGCAGACGGTAAGCATTCGTGGTAGTGGAACACAGCAAAAGTAACCAGAGCAAAAGGGAAGACAGGTACCTTGAAGAACAAGCCTCTTTCTCTCCCTCACATATGCAAACTATCTGCCCCAGGGCAGGTGTAGCACTCACAGCCATAATCCCAGCATTGGATCATGGATCAATCATAAACTCTAAAGGCCCACCCCATGACTGCATGAGGATTTGGCGGGGACATCCGTACACAAACTGTAACATAGGGGTACAGGAAAGAACCCACAAATGGAGAGCAAAAGGACAGTTTTCCTCCCTGCAGCGTGACAGGCTATTGGTGTTTCTGAGATTCATAGGAGTGGGTATTGTTTCCTTCCTGGAATGGCAGGAAACTTCCTTAGAGTGAGCTCAGAGTAGCTGTTTTCAAAAGGCTCTGCTTAATTAGGTGAAGTACAATGGGCTTTCAAATGTTTTTCCATTAAAGTAGTTTATCCATGCCAGGTGTGGTGGTGCATCCCTGTGATACCCATGCTCTGGGAAGCTGAGGCAGGATTAATAGTTCAAGCCCAGCCTGAGCAACTTAAAAAGACCCTGTCTAAAATAAAATATAAAGAGACTGGGGATGTAGCTCAGTGCAGAGGCCCTAGGTTCAGTCCCCAGCCCTGCAAAGCGACAACTTGAAGACAATTAAGGATCTTGTGTGGGTCTCAGTTAACATGCCGCAAACGTTAAGCAGGTAACAGACATGGCCTGGGTTATGGGGGTTCCACGACCCCGTCCTCACTGTTACTTTCAGCAGGGGTGGAGCAGCGGAACGGTGGTTCTGTACCAGAAGAAATTCTGAGATGCACCTTCAGCTACGTAGGAGTAAAATACCCTGATATCTCAAATTTTCTTTAAAATGCTTAAACAAAGATAAGAAAATGATAAAGCAAACCTGACAAAATCTTGCTAACTGCTGAATCGGGTACATGGGAGGTTACGGTGTTCTTTATTTTTGATTAGTTTGAAATCTTCATGCAACATTTGAAGCTCAAAACTTGCACTAGTACAAAAATAACTCTGTCCCCTGCCTGTCCAACCCGTCAGGCCCAGCCACCTCCTGACTGCGACCGACGAACCAAGGCCGCTGGCTCGTGGCTTCTCCCGCCCAGCCCTCTCTTCCCTTGCATCGCTGCATCTTGTCCTTTCACTCCCTGCAGGTCTCTCCCCCAAACCTCCTTGTCCACAACGGGGTTCTGGACACTTTATTCCCAAATCAGGCTTGTAGGCCTTTAAGAAGACAGCAGAAGCCGGGAGAACACTGCAGGCCAGTGGTGGTGGAATCATGGCATGCGTGCCACCACGGGCATGCAGAGCCCTCTCTGTCAGCGTGCCCGCCAAGTCACGCCAGCAGCTGAGAATGGGGTAAGTTTTTTTTTTCCTGAACTAAAACCTCAGTATTCAGGTTTAATTATAGTGTTGTCACTTTGCAATAAATAAGTGGGTTTGGGGTAGCTCAATGAGTGCCTGTCTCAAAATCTAAAGAAAAAAATGTTTAAGGGACGTGGCTCAGGGGTAAAGCATACAGTGTAGAGCACTGGATTTCCAGTATCACCAAAATTTTTTTTTAATTTTTTAATTTTTATTTTTTATTTTTGGCAGTACTGGGGATCAAACTCAGGACCCTGCGCTTGCTAGGCAGGCGCTTATTCCACTGAGCTATATCCCCAGCCCCCAGTATCACCAAAATAAGAACCACCACAACGTATCTTGATCTCTGAAGACCAGGGATATACAGAGGAACAGGAGCCACTCAGGACAGTGCAGCCTCATCCAGCGCAGTCTGCACCGAGGGGTCAAAGTCTCTGCAGTCAGGCTCGCTGCCCCCACTCTCAGCACAGCCTGCCTCGTACCCTTCTAGCTTCGGTCTCGAGTTCACCCTGCTGACCTCTAGATCTCCAAACCACCCATCTGTAAGCTGAGAGCACACACTCCTTTTTTCGAGAAGATCTTGTTTTTTCGGGAGGTTGAGGGAAGAGGACTGCAAGCCCAGCTTGTGTAACGCAATGATTTAATGAGACCTTATCTCAAAAATTTTAAAAAATTCTTTTTAAAGGGCTAGAGTCAGGTACGGTGGTACATGTGGGGAATCCTAGTGCTCTAGAGGGCTAAGGCAGCGGTATTACAAGTTCACACCCAGCCTGGGCAATTTAGCAATTTAGGAGGACCCTGTCTCAATATTTTAAAAAACTCAAACAAAAAGGGCTGGGGAAGTAGCTCAGTATCAAGGTCCTGGGTTCAGTCAATGGTTAGATAGAGGATAGCTAGCTAGGTAGATAGATAGTTATAGATAGATGTAGGTCAAAATTGTATCTACTTATCTATCTAGATGAGAGATGATAGGTAGACAGACAGATGTCAAAATGATGATGACAGATGTTGAAACGATAGACAGGCAATTTTTTTTTTGGTACTGGGAACAGAACTTGCTGCTTCACACTTGCCAGGCAGGGGCTGTGCTGCTGAGCTAAGTCCCTGGCAATAGACAGGTAGATAGACAGGTAGGCAAAGAACTAGGTGTGATGGTGCCGGCCTATAACCTCTGCACTTGGGAGGTTGAAGCCAGGGGATTGCAAGTTGAAGGCCAGCCTGGGCTGCATAGTAAGACCCTGCCTCAAAAAATAAGCAGTAACAATAACACAATGACAGCAACAAACCCAGGGCCCCCAGAGCTCAGCTGTAGCTCAGTGGTAACTTTCTCACTTTTTATATGTGAAACCCTGGGTTCCATCCCTAGCAAGCCTGGCCAACCTGCACTGTATGGTGAGACCCTGTCGTGAACAAACAAACAAACCAAGCAGAAAAGACTCCAGGTGCTGCCCTCAACTCTTCTGCTTACCTGACATTGGCCAGCGCCTTGTCACCGATGGCCACCAACTGCAAGGAGAGCTGGAAAGTGCAGTCTCTGTTCTGATGGCCATATGCTCAGCCATATGCTCAGCCAGAACCAGGGCTGTGTCACCTCAGAAGGAGTGTGGGTATTGGGGGTAGGGATGTTGGCAGAGATCCGGTTTGGGCATGGCTCCCTTTTCTGCAGGGCTCTGGGAACGCCAGCTTCCCGACGTGCAGCGTTCACTCTGCTCCAGCTCTCTCACCCCGGGGTCAATGCTGCTCCACACTCCTTTCACCTCCCTGCTGCAAACACACAAAAGGATGCTCAGCAGCACTGGGCATCCAGAACATTAAAATGAGAACCACAGATACAACTATACACCCACTGCAATGACTGAAAAGCAGACAATGAACAGCAAATGTGGTGATACCCAGGGTCAGCACTCAGCACGGCTTTCCTTAGACACCCCCACCGGGCTCTGCTTCCCTTCCCTCTGGTATAGTCAGGCCTGACAGGACTTCATTTGTCCCACTCACAGCTCTCTCCCCAGGGCCTGGCACATGGGGGGCATACAGGAATGGATGAGAACCTTTCTAGGCTCACCAAAAGCTTCCCTCCCTCCTCATGGAAGCTCCCAGCATCCACCCTTCTCTGGGTCTTTTTCTTCTCTTGCACCTTTTCCTGCATGCCCATGACGCACATGCATACACACACCTCCTTGAGGCCAGAGTCTGTGCCTTTGCCTCCCCTGGCATCTGGCACAACTTGAAGGATGCTGGACGGCCAGGAAGCATCACTTCAGGTTTCTTAGGAAAGGGCAACAGGCAAGCCTTGGTGTAGGGGAGAAAAAACATCATCTTTTCCTCACCCATCATAGGTTCATGGCTGAGGCCCCTATCACAAAAGACAGCTCCATAATTTATTTAATACGAATTTTATGTAACATGGCACCTTCAGAAAGGAGGATGCAAAGAAACTAGTAAAACTATGTTTATGCTCAGGTCTCAGGAAGAGTGGACTGTTATGAAGAACTATGCTTCAAGGAACAAGAGGGTCTGAGCTAATAGCAATAAACTGGTAGTGGTGGTGGGCTATTAGTTTCAGTTCTTGCTACCCCTCCATGACATTCCCTCTGGTAGAGGGCAGGACATCTGTCTCAGGAGCCGCTTCAGGGAGGCAGGAGAGGTCAGAGAGTGACTATGACTGTTAAGCTTTATATGCCAAATTCACTGGATGAAGAAATGCTTAGCAGATCAGTAAAGCAGCTTTCCGGGTGTGTCTGCATGTGGTCATGGAGGTGCCATTTTGGGTACTGACTACAGTTCCTGATATTTTCTCTCTGGCATTGTTCCCCTGCTCTGCTTCCTGGCCACCATTAGTTAAGCAGATGTGTTTTGCAATATCCTTCCACCATGAAGTTCTTGTGTTGGAGCCAGCCAACCACAGTTGAATTCCTGTAAACTGTGAGCCAAGTTAAACCTCTCTTCCTTTACATTGTATATGTTAGGTGCTGTGTCCCAGCCACAAGACAGGGAACTAGTAAAGAAAATGAGTCCCTTTGCATAGGGAAAAGAAGGAAGATGCTGCCCTAGTTACTTTTCTCATTCCTGGAACAAATATCCGACACAAGAAAGGTGACTAATGTAGAAAATTGGTACCAGGAGTGGGGTAATTTCTGTGACTATGCCTGATCATGTGATTTAGAAGACTTTGTTTTGTTGTTTTGTTTTGTTTTAGAAGTCTTTGAACTGGTTCACTGAAGGAGTTTGGAAAGGTTTGGAGATGCAGGTTAGAAAAACCTTAGAATCCAACAAGCAGAACCTGACTAGAATGCTGATAGACAGGTAGACTGTAAAAGGAAGGCTTAGGAAGTTTCAGTTAGGAACAAAGGCCCCATTGGCAATTTTACTATAGACCATATGTATTATGCTCTGGCAAAAAGTTTGTTTACATTCTGCCCATGTTCTTTGACTTTGTAGGAGACTAAGTATAAAAGTAGTAGACTGATCAGTCTGGCAGAAAAATGTGAGGACAGCTCAACATTCAGACTGTAGCATGGGTACTGCTGGCTGTTTCTAGACAGATTTACAGTGAAAATGGGGCAGAGGGCAAAAGGCAGAGAAGAAAAATATGAAAAATCAAATTTCAGCCCAGAATGAACCAAGTGTAAGGTTGGGGCTGAGGAAGAGTGGCTGCTAAAGAGATTGGTGCCATTAAAAAAACTCAAGTACTTTGTGTAGGGAAAAGAAGAAAGATGTCATAATGGTTGATATATTGTGTCAACTTGAGAAGTTCAGAAATTTAACTAGGAGACTCAGCAGGAAGCCATGGTCCTTACTCTGTAAACATCCTCACTCTGCGCAAGAGGTGGGCGGGGAGACGGTGTGAGTGCTGCACCCGCCCCAGGGAGGGGCCTACCTCCTTGCCCTCCCCTGCTTTTGCTCCGCTGCTTTTGCTGTCTTCTGCTGTCTTGAACTGTTCTCCCCATGCCCTGCCACCCTGCCTTGAAGTCAGCTGGTAATGGACTGAAACCTCCACAAACTGTGAGCTAAATAAACCTTTCCTCCCTTAACTTTGGGCTTTGGGTATTTTGTCTTAGCAATGAGGGAAAAGTAACCAAGACAGATGTTACCTGGCATTTCCTGCATTGACCGTATGCGAGTCAGGACAAAATACCTGACACAAGCTAAAGGAGGGAATTTCTGCTTCAGCTCAGTTGTGGAGGTTTCAGTCCAGTGTTGGCTGTCTCCAAGGCAAGGTGGCAGGGCAGAGGGTTATCACAGAGGAGAAACAGTCCATGGCATGGCAAGCAGAAGGCAATGAGCAGCAAAGGGCAGACTTTCATCTATTAAGACTGTTAGTCTTTTGGGTCTTGCCACCCACACCCAGTGTGAGGCTTCCATTAACCACTCCCTTAGTCCCTGTATCGTACACCCTAATTCATATTCACACACTCGTGATTCAGCCTCCTCTGACAAACCCCACCTATGGGCACATGAGGCTCTGGGGGGACATCTGGACACAGCCATAACAGATGGCTTGAGCGCATTTCAGAAATCAGCAAGGTTGGCTCCACCCATCATAGGCTCAAGGGTACCAAAGTATGCACCTTTCCTTTGAGAAGACAGTCCCAGGGCCCCTGCTCAAAAAGGACCTCCTAGGGAATTAAATCCTCAGGATTCATTTCACTGTGCTTAGCCATGTTAGCACACAGAGCCAGGTTTACTGGGACCGGGCTACCACTCTCACTGACTCTCATTGACAGTAGACCTTGGCATCATCCACATAATGCTGGTTTTACTGGGATGCAGGATGCAAGTGTTGTGGGGTCAGGGAAGCTTCCACCAAGACTTTAGAGGAAGGTCTGGAAGGCCAGGCAAGGAACCCCTGAGAGAGCAGTGCATAAAGCTTTGAGGGTGAAGTCAAAGGTACAGTGGAGACCCTAGGGTATCACAGATTCCAGGAACAGGTATATTTATTGAGGGAAGCAAGTGGTGGGTAGAATCAGCCAAGAGAGAGGCCATGTGGGTTATAGGCAAGGTCATAGAGGCGGGGCTGCCTAAGCCCCTTGGAACACACGTTTTATTTATTTATTTATTTTTGTTCTTTTTTTTGGCGGTACTGGGGATTGAACTCAGGACCCTGCGCCTGCTAGGCAGGCGCTTATTCCACTGAGCTATATCCCCAGCCCCGGAACACATGTTTTATTATCCTGTACCCCATAAGCCAGATATGGAGCTATAGGACTTAATGTTTGTCCTGCTGGGTTTTGGTCTTACTTTGGTCCTGTTCTTTTCTCTTCTCCATTCCTCTCATTGGGAATGGGAATATACGCTCTGTGCTATTGTATCTTGGGATTATGTAACTTGTTTTTGATTTTCTTTCTTTTTTTTTTTTTTGTACTGGTAACAGAACTCAGGACCTTGTGCTTGCCAGGCAGGCTCTCGTGCCAGTGAGCTATATCCCTGGCCCTTGTTTTTTATTTTCATAGAAAAGGTTCACAGGTTCACAGCTAAGAGTTTGCCTTAAGTCTCAGAAGAGACTTGGACTTGGACTTTTGAAAAATACTGGAGTTGTTGAGACTCTAGGAAAGGGATTATTTCCTTTCCTGCATTGATTGTGTGCTATGTTAGGCAGAGCTATTCACTTTCTATTTTCTTCACCTGGAAATTAAGTATGGTTTAAAGGGGTGTGTTTGGTTGAGGCTGGGGACGTAGCTCAGTTGGTAGAGTGTCTGGTAGTGTATGTGAGGCCCTGGATTTGATTACCCCCCACAAAAGCCTAAAAGATTAGTAAAGTTTGCTCCTGTGAGTGTGGGTGGTTTGTGTACTACACATGGTCCCTTGCCCTTCCTCTCTGGCACTCATCTCCTCTGCTTCCTGGCTACCATGAAGTAAGCAGACCTGCCCTGCTGCCATGATGACCCTGCGTTGGAGGTACCATGGACTGAATTCGTCCAACTCAACCTCCTCTAAGTCATGAATGTTGAGTGTGTGTCTCGGCCACAAGAAAGGTGAATAACACAGGGTCCTTCCTGGTGTTACAGCCTGCTTTAGGGAGCGGGGCAGGGCAAGATGCGAGTGGCCTCCTGTATCTGCAGTTCCCCACTCCAACAGTGCCATGTTTTAGGGTACCGCTTTTTGCACCCCATCATTGGGAAAGCCCACCTCACTTCAATAGACAGTTGCACCTTGGCTTAAAGCCTTGGATGCATTTGCTGAGAGAGCTCCAGTATACAGAACAGTGACCTCTGCCAGTCATTTCCGAGGAAGTGCTTCTTAAGTAAAGGAGAAATTGAAAAGGAAAGTTAATGAGGGTCAGGGAAATGGCTGCTCTGTGCTGCCCGTGTCTTCCTCAGCTCAAGT
Organism: Dinomys branickii; assembly: GCA_004027595.1. Taxonomy (NCBI): domain Eukaryota; kingdom Metazoa; phylum Chordata; class Mammalia; order Rodentia; family Dinomyidae; genus Dinomys; species Dinomys branickii. The sequence goes on along the minus strand of PVLD010009425.1, from coordinate 25,634 downwards.
GGGTTTTGATTTGCCTGGCCTCTCCGAGCTGGGACAGAAGCTAACAAAGTCCATTTTTCTCTCTTTGGCGGAGAAATGTTTGCGGGAACAAAAGCACGGCCTTTGGCTCTGCATTTGTAGGAACGTGGCCTTGGGGATGAATGTGCAGTAATTACCCTGAAACAAGAGTCCTTTTTGGAAGGACAAACCCAGGATTAGTGGTTAATGCTGACTCTCAAGGAGCCCTGCCCTGAAGCCGGAGGAAATCAGCCCAGCACCTATAGTGTTTCCAGCTCAAGCCTGCTGCACTTTCAGGATGGCAAGAGAAGAAAGGGATGGCCTCTTTGGAGGAGTTGGTGGTACTGTTTTTTAAGGGTAGTCAATCAGGGCCGGGGTGTAGCTCGGAAGTAGAGTGCATACCTTGCATGTGTGAAGCCATGGGTTTGATTCCTAGCACTGAAAAGAAAGTCAGCCAGGGAGAGGCCACCTGTGCCTGTCTGGGCCTCCATGGAGACAGGAGGCCAGAGGTCCTGCTGCTCCTGCTGCTCCAGGGTGCACATAACTAAGGTCAGACTTGAATAGGTGGGGCCCTTCTGTTTGCTTGCTTCTCTCAGCCTCTGGCAGCATCCTCCTGTCAGGCACTCATAATAATATAGAAGGTGCACGCCGGTCATCCAGGATCATCTCCCACTTCAAGGTCCCAGACTCACATCTGTAGACCCTCTGCCATGGGAGGTGACATACTCCAGGCTCCGTGGATCAGCATGTGGACATCTCTGGAGCCACAGGCGCCCCGCTGCAGGTCCATCCCGGGAGCCAGGCTCACACCCACCTCCCGCCCTCGGATGCCCACCTGTGAGTTTGGAGCAGTGAGTGTGTAGATCTGGCCATGGATCTCGCACACGACACCTTTGAAAGTGCAACTCCAGGCAGGTTATATGATGGGTGGAACCAGCACCCAGGAAAGGCTTCCCCCAGGGAACTTATTAGGCTCTTGCTGACAGATGGTCCCTGCAGCAGACCCCAGAGGAGAGGAGTGTTCTGCCTACGGCTGGCTGTAGCAAAGGCTCTGGGTGTCGAATCCATGTGAGGAGCAAAGGGACTGTGGCTCACCCTAAAGCCAAACCTCTACATCAGCGCCTGGCACAGCTGAAGGCTCAGTTTGGGTACCTGGCTTCCAGGCTGCAGCTCACCAGCTCATAAGTGTGGTCAAGGTATGGTGTGATTTTCAGTCAGGACACAGAAAGAAAGTTGGGGAGGTGGGGGTATCCTTCACACAAATCCCAAGCACTGCTGGAGTAATGGGCCAGGCACAGCCACACAAAGGTGGCGCCCAGTTGCTGCCATAGCGGCCAAGGGTAACACGTAAGCAGCGACCACACTCCCACTGTGCGCTCAGTCCAAGGAGGACCTCTTTTGCTGTGTGGCCTCCTACAAGTCAATGACCTCATAAATCTGCAGCTGCTTCTGGAAATGTAGCCTGGAGCTCACCATCATTACGGGTCCCTCTGGGCTTGGGGATGTGGGTTCATCCCATACGGCTCAGGCCTTGGCCCTTCCCACCATTTCTTGTGTGAGAACTGCATGATTAGTGAAGCCCCAGGTGTGTCTGTAGATGACTGACATGTAGACTACAAACTCAGGAGGGAGGACCCACCACAGATATGGGCGGCACCAACTGATAGACTTGTGGCCTGGATGGAATAAAAACAGAAATAGAAAGGAAGTCCCCCTTCGTGTCTTCAGAGGAGCCCAGCTCTTCTGAAGACCAGACCTCTCCACTTTACCTCCGGTTCCTTCAGGCTCCCAGCGCAGACCCTTTGGCTTTCAGATATGGACTCAGACCAGACTTTGCAGCCCTTGGACCTGCAGAGCCGGGCCTTGGGCCATTGACTGGATCTCCAAGCCTCCATACGTGACCACTGTATCCTGGTTCTGCAGATGACCTCTGCAACTCATCCTCTTCCGATCCTGTAAGCCTATCTCATAAATCCCTTCTATAATTACACAGATATATGATATGAGTTCTGTTCCTCTCTGAACCATAACTAACGCAGCCCTGCTACAGCTCATAAAACTGGGAAGGAGTTCCTGACCACCCTGTGAGCAGCTCCTAAGGCCTCGTGTGAGGGGTGCCTTCCCGATACCCAGGGGAAAGCAGATCTGTGTCTCTGAAGAAGTCCAAGTGGACTCTCAAGAATAGGCCTTACTGGTGGGGCTGGAGATATAGCTCAGTGTAATAAGCACCTGCCTAGCAAGCACAGGGTCCTGAGTTCGATCCCCAGTACCGCCAAAAAAAAAAAAGTTAAGAATAGGCCTTACTAAGTGCCTCCCACTTGCTCAGCATGGGGTCAGACTACAACTACCGTGGTTCCTCACGAAAAGTTACTCTTCTTCAAACCTGGATAAAAGCACATGGGTTGAGCCAGGAGTGTTGGTACACCCCTAAGATCCCAGAACTCAGGAGACTGAGGCAGATCACTGAGAATTTGAGGACAGCCTGGGCTATATAATAATTTCAAGATGAGACCCTGTCTCAAAACCAACCAACCAACGAACCAAACCCCAGCAAACCACAGTTTGGTCTAGGGTTTGGCTCAGTGGTATGGCATGTACTCAGCGTGTGTGGGGCCCTGGATCTGATCCCCAGCATGGCAAACACAAAAACAAAACCATCCAGGCAGGTAAGCGGCGGAGATGGAAAAGGGAACTAGGGGAGGAAGAAGAGGGGAGAACAGAAGGGCCCAGATGTGATACGTGTGAGTACAATTTCCCAAGATGAGTGTAATTACTACATTTTATAAATATATACTAGTAAAAAAACTAAAAAATATGGAGTTCAAGCAAAATATATAATCTTTGCAGAAAACAAAACAAAAAATCTCCAAAAACCTTGAGGAGCCATCTGTGGTGGTGCGTGCCTGCAGTCTCACCACTTATGAGACAGAGGCAGGAGGATCTCTGTGAGTTGAAGGGTAGCCTAAACTATACCTCGAGACTCTGTCTCAAGAGGCCAAACACCAAAAACCAAAACCAGAAGAAAATGCACATGTAAACTTTATGGTGTGTGTACTCATGCCCATGGGGAGATACCTGGGAAGGAGAGCAAATCACAGTGAGGTCTCTTGAGGTCAACACCATGCTGGCACAGATATGACCACGGGGACACCGGTTCTCGGGGGCCCACCCATCTTTCTCCCAAATCACTGTCTGGTAAGCTGACCCGCACACCCTCCCTCATGAAGGGAGAAGAGGCTCCTAATCTTCCTGGTTGGGGCTCTCCCTCTCCTTCCTGTGATGCCCCCAGCACCTTGCTCCGCTCTGCAGCCTGAGGGCAGTCACAGAGCCCTGGGGGTGGGGGCCGGCCCCCCTCCCGCTCCTCTCTCCTTTCTCCTTCCCGTGTTCCTCAGCGGGCCGCACGCCTGGCTCTTTGCTGCCCTGCCCCAGACATTACAGGCTGGGCGGGGCCAGCCCTCACCACCCGGTGTGCCTGAGGGTAAGGGCTGACGCGGGGAGTGGCTGAGCTGAAAATCCCACACATTCGGGGCTAGAGCAAGACTAGTCCCAAGAACACAGAGCACCAGAGGGGAGCCACGTGAACACGCTGCTGGGACCAGAGCGAAGCCAGTCCAGCAGGTGTCCGGCCTTGGTGTTCGCCCCTGTTTACTGCAGCACAGGCAGCTTTGAGAATGTTTTGCTTTCAGTGTTCTCAGCAAAACACTGAGCCCTTGCACTTTTGACCTGACTGCACACTCCTCCCCATGTCCCCTCTTTTTACTGTGTATAAGTAAAGTTGTAGATTGTGCTGGCTGTCACTGCCTCTCCATCAGAGAGGTCAGGTCCCACCCAGCCCCAGCTTTCCTTTTATTGTGTCTAGTTTCCAGAAGGCACAATAAATACTTGTTGTTGAACTAAAATTAGCAGCAGAACTTGAGTTCTGCCTCTACTTTTCTACCCCTTTCTGTCCTCTCCTTCTTCCCGTCCCTGGTCACGACTGTTCCCAATTCCGAAGAATGATGTGAACAGAACAGACCTCAGTGGCATGGGAAAGCTGTGTGGTGCCAGGTCAGCATCTTCATTGCTCTGGGCCTGTCTTTCATCTGAAAACATTATTACATAGATAGCAGGGAGGTCCAGCTGTGCCAGCACAATGCCTGGCACACAGCAGTAACATAAACACGAAGTGCTTCTCAGGTCATCTAGAAAGTGGGTTCCCAGGGGCCAGCAGTTGGATCTTCTCCCCTTATCTCCTCCACAGCACCCAGCCCAGGACCAGACACCTAGTGAGTGCTCAGCAAATCTTCCTTGAGTCAGAGCCACTTGGGATTGGTCTGGAGCCTTCAAGGGCAGCCAGGTAATACGGTAGCCTCAAATGGGGTGTTGGCTCCAGGTCCCTGTCATCTTCCCCTCTATGTCTTCTTTTTGTTTGTTTGTTTGTTTGTTTGTTTATTTGAGACAGAGTCTCACTATGCAGTTTGGGCTGGTCTTGAACTCACTCTGTAGCCCAGGCTGCTCTCAAACTCAAACTGATCCTCCTGCCTCAGCCTCCTGAGAGCTGGGAATGTGTCTTGAACCATGTGTCTGCCAGGGTTTAGTTGTTAGAGCCTCCCCCTCAGTGTGGTGACAAGGGAAGTGGGAGGCTTACTTCCCAGGTGCTGCCATGGGAAGTGGCCAATGCAGGTCCCACAAGAATGAGCTCTAGGGGCCGGGATGTAGCTCAGTGGCACAGCACCTGCCTGACAAGCACAAGGTCCTGAGTTTGATTCCCAGTAGAAAAAAAAAGAGTAAGTTGTTTCCAACATGGAACCTGGCCCCAAACCTCTCTCTGGCTTCCTGCCTCACCAGGTGACCCTCCTGCACGTGCTCGAACCCTGATGCCATCTGCACCAGACCCTCCCAGAGCAGAACAGGAGCTGAGGTGGAGCCAGCACCACAGCCTTGGACTCTCAGCCTCTTAAATTTTGAGCCAAAAAAACCTCTTTCTCCAGCCTAAGGTAGTTTATTATAGCAATGGAAAATCGCCGAACACACCGCCTGCAGGGATGTTCTCAAATGCAGGTCTCACCCCTCTCCGGTGATGAAGCTTTCTGCTTCCCCAGACCTCCACTGCAGGCCTTGCCAGCTCCTCTGCCAGCCTGAGGAGGCAGCCCCGGGGACAGGCCTGCAGCCATCTCACAGAGGACACTGCACCCAGGGCCTGCCGCTTGGGTCATGCCAGGTGATTCCTGCAGATGGCAGCTGCAGTGGGGCAGTTGCCCTGGGCTCCGCCAGCCCCTCCCCTTGAGGGATCCCCAAGTTACCAGCAGCAGTGAAGGCTTTGCAGAGCTAGAGGATGGCGGGTGTGGTGGATTAACTAGTGATCAGTTTAAGTGGGAACGGCCTGCTGACCTGAGTCACTATGGTTCTGGACGTGGAAGAACCACCTGAGAACTGTTGCTAAAGACATACAAGGAGAAGAGGAAAGACTGCATGCTGCTGATTTCCCAGCAGCTTTGTTGTGACTGGTTTTCCCAATACAAACTCTGCTGTTCTTGTTGGAGGAGGAGCTCGGGTCCTTGCTGTCGCAGGGGATGGCAGCTCTTCTCTTTGTGGGAGCTCTGGTCTTTGCCTTGAGCCTGGAGCACTGTTTCCTGGCTCCAGTGCAGACCCCCCAGCCTGCTGGCACTGATCCTTCACCCCGCCAGTGCAGACTTTCTAGCTTCCACTGCTGACCTTTGGGCCTTCCTGGTACAGATCCTTGATACAGACTTGCATGAGACATTGTTGTGGGCTCTAGGCCTCTGGCTGGACTCGAAGGACATTCCATGGGATCCAGGTCCTCGGCTTGATTCTCTGGTCTCTAGCACAGACAGATCTCTTGCATTCCTCTGCATTTGGCTTTTTGGGTGAATATTAAAAATAATCCTATAAATTATGTGTCCTGTATTAAATCTCTTCCCTTGCAAACTCTGACAACAGTAGAAAGAAAAGCCAGAACCCAACGGTTCCTTGGTTTCTGCTAGTCAAACTGCTGCAAATAAAATAACATGGGGCGTATTGGTGTTCACCTGTATCCCCGTATGCTGGGAGGGTGAGGCAGGAGGGTCACAAGTTTCAGGCTAACCTGGCAAATTGGTGATTTAGCAAGACCTTGTCTCAAAAGAATTAATGGAAAAAAAGAAAGAGGGGAGGTAGCTCAGTGTAAAGGTCCTGGGTAAAAACAAGTCAGAAACAGACAAAAAGCACATGTCTGTTAGAATTACTGTACATGCAACCCTAACCCTGGCATGGCGACCTGTGCCTTCAGGGATGCATGTGTGTGTGTCTCTTGTGGCGGGATGTGGTGTTGAAACCCTGTTCCCCTTCCTGCAGTCATTCACTCACCTTTATGGCTTAGTAAAAAGGAGAGGAAGGCCCCAGAGACCCCCCTCAACCAGCTGAGGCTTGTGGCAGAGCATTTAGTCTTCATGAGAGGGGTCACTGACTCGGGAGTGCCTTCAGTGATCCTGAGAGTCACCCAGGAGTGACCTATATTGGACTCCACCACTCTAAAAGTACCCTTGCCTCATCTGTTTTCTGTTGCTATAAGACCGTGCTCCACCCGGGTGTGGTGGTACACGCCTGTAATCCCAGCACTCAGGAGGCTGAGGCAGGAGGATCCTTGTGAGTTTGAGACCAGCCTGGGCTACAAAGTGAGCTCAAGGCCAGCCTGAAGTACATAGCAAGACCGTCTCAAAAAGACAAAAAAAAAAAAACCATGCTCCAAAGTCACAGAAAGAGCGAAAGAGCAGCGCTTTCTCTGCACAGTCCGAAGGCGGCCCTGGGCAGGCGCCCTCTTCCTCTGCTGCAACACTGCCTGGTGGAGACCGCTCACAGCCAGAGGGCCCCAGCGCTCAAATACAGCAGGCCCAGCTGGCCTCCTCGCCCGCCCAAGGGCCCTGCCTTCCAATATTATTAACGTAGGTATTTGGAGATAGGTTCCCAACATGTGAACTTCGGGAACCACAGCCAAGCCACAGCAGCCCTGCCTCAGGACTTAACAGGTCACGTGCCTAGATGGATGCGTGTAGTTAGGGCTTAGAGGGGTCAGAGGTCAGAGGTGAGGGCCACCTACCCCCCCACCCCAGCAGCCCTGAACACCAAGCTTCTGGTGTCCCTCAGGTGGCCAGTGGCTGCTATTGCCCCATCTTTGCTTGACTACTTGTTGTGAGCAGAGCTGCCTTGCTCCTCCGGGCTGGGGCCCCAATGGGGAGATAAAGTCACCTTCCCTGGGCCCGGACCCCAGCTGCTCAGCACCCACGGCAGCAGGGAGCCACTGGGAGCTGCTCCTGGAGGAAGAGGACTTTAGCTCTTGCTCAGTCTCACTGGGGTGGAGGGTGGCAGTGAGATGTGGGGGGATGAGAGTCCTGCTCCAGAGCGGGGTCCAGAGCTCTGCAGTTGTCCGGAAAGAGCAGAGTCCCTGGCAAGCCAATCCCTGGGCTGTGGCCCCTCCCAGGGTTTCCATGTGAGACCCCCCAGCTCTCCCGTCCAGCAGGGCAGAGGTATCGGGCAGCTGTGGGCTTTGGCTCCTGCCGTTCGTGGTCTCCCCAAAGGCTCATCATTATGGAAGCCATCACTACAGCTTCAGACCGCTGCAAACTAGGCTCAGAAAGCACCTGTTTATTAAACTGAGCTAAAAAAAAATTGCTGACAGTCAGTGAAAATATGTGACCTTTTCCAGCAGGAGCGATCCTGTGGTGTGTGCAGCTGTCAGCAAAGAGTGAGCCAAGGGATGGGAGCAGGGAACTGGGGGCCGCGCAGAGCAGGCTCGGGGTGACAGAGCAGGGAGGGCACATCCCAATCTCAGGGTCTCCACCCGCCTGGTGCTGGATCCTCCGGGGTCTCACAGTCAGGCCAGAGCCTGACCAAGCCTGAAAGGGAAATCAGGCCCTTCGGGAGGTAGAATTTCAGGGCCGGGGCAGGACTCCCTGCACGTCCCCTTCCTGGCACCCCTGCCCCAGCCTTCCAGTGTTGGGACTGAGCAGGTCTGTTCCACGTGTGCTCACGCAGGCCCTCGCTGCCTCCTCACCCAGGGCCCTGTGCAGTCTGGAGCCGATTCCTCGCTCCCACCTCTGGGACCCCTTCCTCCTAGCAGTACCTTGCTGTTGGGACAGCACCTCAAGAAGCACAGATTGTTCCTGAAAGCTGAGCTGGCGAGCTGGGCGGCTACAAGCCCTGTACACTTGGCCCAAGGCAGCGCTTGCAGATGCGCCTAAGGCCACCCACAGGTGGCCACAGGCTTTCAAGCTTCTCATGCAGCCCTTACACCTTGCTGCATGCATGACTCACCCAAAAGCCTTTCTGACTGCCGATGACCTTCCCGCTGCCTCCAGCTAAGTTAGAATTGTTGGCCTCAAGCCGCAGCCTTTGTCACAGTTGCAGGTAGTGGGATCATGGGGCCAAGGAGGCAGAGTTTGCTCCTTGAAGAGCAGCCCAGGAGAGCAGCACCCCCAACCCTGCTGCTGAGAAATGTACCGGAGCTATGGGGACAGAGTGGACACTTTGACAAGACCCCCAGCGGTTCATATTGGTAAGGAATTTCTTTCTATTTAGTTAGTGGCTTGCCAAGGTCTCAGGGAGTCGAGCTGGAGGTGGGACCCAACCCCGCAGTCCTTGGCCCTGAAAGGCGTGGATGTAGACCAAGCACAGAGGCGAGGCCCCTGCTTGCGGCAGGTTTAACATCCGCAGCACATGCAGCAATCACTGCATGTGGTGGTTGCATCACAGAGGAGCCCACAGGCGGCATCGGTAACCACCGCATCCAGGTGAGTTTCACACATTCACCTGCAGAGCACTCACCGGCCCCAAACAAACCCGCCAGGTGCTTGAAGCTGCATTCAGCCTAGGGTTTGTGGGCTTGTGGTTTGGGCCTGAGAGGAAGCCCACAGTGGCACTTCTAGCAGCACACCCTGTGCGTTTATTCCCACCTCAGCCTTGTCTGCAGTGCAGGAAGCATAGGAGGCAGCATCAGCAGACAGCAGCACTGCTCACGGGACAGTGGATTACCACATGGATCACCAACACAGGCTTCTTCAACTTAACAAAACAACACCAGGCTCTCTATGGGGTGGGAAGAGCCTCGGAATATATCGGGAGGTGAAAACAGCAAGTTACAAAACTAGGTACAGTAGCTGCCAGTTCACCCCACATTTCTGGAGAATACAAAAGACCAAAGACTGAGACATTCTCTGTGGCAACTTCAGTGGGAGGTAAACTGGTAGCTCGGAAGAGGGGAGCGGGAGGGAGAATTTTCACAGAATACCCTTTCGTTCTGTTTGAATCTGGAATGATTTAAAAATACATACCACAGTTTTATGGATTTTTTGTCTTTTTCTTGTTTTGTTTTTGCACATATGTATGTGTGTATATATGTGTATGTGTGTGTGTGTGTGTGTGTGTGTGTGTGTGTTGCAGTAGTGGGGATCAAACCCAGGCCCTCGTGCATGCAAAGCACAACCTACCATTGAGCTATGTTCTCTGTCCTTGAATATTATATTAAAGGAAATAAAAACAAGATTTCAGATGGTTGCAGCCGTCAGGGAGGGCAGTATTTGGGGACTGGCGACCCTCCCAGATCTTGTAGGGGGCTGTTTTGCTTGTGAGAGCAAAGATAAAGCAGAATCCTCCTTCCCAGACCCGGGAGCCCCTTCCTATCCTACTTCCAGGTGAGCTGACCTGCCAGAGGGGCACCCAACCGATCTCCTCTCCGTCCTGCCCCCAGAGGCAGGAGGCCTCACTTGTGCTCTGCAAGGAGCAGAGGAGTGCAGAAGCCTCGAGCCAGGAGGGGACGGGGGCGAGCCCCTCCTCACAGGGCCCCCTGGAGACTCCCTGGGCGATCGCCGTGCCTGGTGTTCCACCATGGGCAGGGGCTGCATCTTCTGTTGGTAAGGCACTGCCTTGCGCCCAGCTCTGCTGTCAGAGTGTAGCTGTGGATTAAGAGTCGCCCCGCAGACTGTCCTAACGGTCCAGTAGTTTACCCAGCCTCTCCTCCCCGGCAGGAAGAGCCAGTGACAGGACAGGTCGCTGCACTGGGTCAAAGAGTGGTTCTCCCAGAAGACGGGCCACCAAGAACCCCAGGACGTGGTCTTCTTTAGAAGAAGGGTCTCCTCAGGAGTAAGTCAGCAAGGTTCACAGTGAGACCATCCTGCCTGGGAGGGGACCCTAAATCCAACACAAGTGTCCTTATAAGAGACAGAAGAGACGGGGCCACAGGATTCAAAAGCCATGTGGAAGTGAAGGCAGAGGTAGGAGCGAAGCATCTGCAGACCAAGGACCCCCAGGACTGCCAGGGCCCCTGGGAGCTAGGGACCGCCGCAGAGGGCTCCTCCCTCTGAGGCTCCGAAAAGAAACCTGCTGGCACCTTGACTGTGAAATTTTGTTCTCTGGAACTGAAAAAGAGATTCCGTCCTCAAGCCCAGGTGCTGGGATTCTGCTACCAGTCCCAGGACCTGGGTGAGGAGGAAGAGGGCACTGGGGGTACTAAGGGTCCCTTCAAGAGTTTCACAAATTAATTAACAGCTGGTCCTGCTGTGTGTGATCATGAGGGCAGCCTGGTTGGCTGAAAACAGTTGTCCAAGGAAAGGTGGCCCTACTGTGGCCCTGGTGGCCCTGGCCCCTTCGCAGTCTGTGGGCCCAGGGCCCTCTGCAGTTGCTGAGTGTCTCATGGGGAAGGTGTGCCTGCCCTGTCCCTGTCGCTAGGAGACAGGGAGCCGGCCTGTGGGCTCCCAGCCTGGAGTGCAGGCAGATGGTGACAAGATTAAATATTGCCTTTCACTGCAAGGTAGGAGATGTTTTCCATTCTCTCTTCATGTCTCTAAAAAAAGGCAAGTGGCGGAAACGTCCCACTGGAAATTTATTAACAAAAGCCCAGGCAAGCCCAAAAAAGCAGACTTTTCTCTTTTCAAGAGTCTTCCCAACCAGCCCACAGGAGCTCTGAAGGGGGGCCCTGCCTTTACAGCATGACCTGCCGGCTGCCCCGCTGAGTCTCATTCAGTCCACACTCCGTGAGGTGTCCCACCTCATCAGGAAGGAGCTGGAGCCCACAGAACAAAGGGCAGGCGCCCCCCTTGTCCTGGGGCACACTCCAGGACCCCAGGGGACGCCTGAAGCCTCAGCTAGCACCAAGCGCTATACATACAGCATGTGCCAGTCTCCCTACACACACGGCACTGGTCACTTTCCTGCAGTCGGGGCAGAACGCCCGACGCCCACAACTTTAGGGAGGAGAGGGTTATTCGGCTCCCAGGTCCCAGCACATTTGGTCCACGGTCCGCAGGCTCCAAGACAGAAGCGGCACAGTGGGTGGGCATGGCAGCCAGGAAGCAGAGGGGGAAGAGAGGGGCCAGGGACAAAAGTACAACTGTCTTGGTCAGCGACCAGTGACCACCTCTCCCAGGCCTTACCACAGTCAGCTTGCCCCCATCAGTGGATGGACCCAAGATCCACTGCCTTCTTTTTTTTTTTTTTTTTTTGGTCTTTTTGAGACAGGGTCTCACTATACAGTTCAGGCTGGCCTTGAGCTCACTTTGTAGCCAGGCTGGTCTCGAACTCACAACCACCCTCTTGCCTCAGCCTCCACTGCCTTCTAAAAGTCCCTCCCTGGGATGAGGGAAAGGAGAAAAAAAAGAAAAAAGGAAGGGACAAATATATATGTACATAGAAGGACAGCTGGGATAACTTGCTGCTGATGTCTGCTTGTTTATTTTTAATTTTTTTTTTCCGGTACCAGGGATCGAACTCAGGACCTTGCACTTGCCAGGCAAGCGCTTATGCCACTGAGCTATACCCCCAGCCCCCCTGCTTGTTTATTGAAAGGAAGAGTTAGTGCTTAATTTTTTTTTCCTTGACCAATTTTGCATGCTCAGACCTGGTAATCTGAACAACGAATTTGAAGACAACCATAGGTAATATAATAACCATTGGTGAATCCCTACCATCTTGTTTAGTGAAGCTTTGTATCATCTCTAATATTCTTTTTAATTACTTTTTATTCTCTTTAATGGTTTGGTTTGATCAATCTTGCATTCTTACACCTGGTAATCTGAGCAACTTCATTAAAGATAACAATGTGTAATATAACAACCATTGTTAATTTCTATCATCTTATTTTGAAACCCTGTACTGTTTTTATGGTATTTGTGTTTTGTTTTTGTCTATGTTGTTATTTTTTTCTCTTTAGAATAAAAAAAAAATAAAGTTTCTGGTCTCAAAACTTAAAAAAAAGCCCCTCCTTATGCCCAGGTGTGCTGGTACATACCTATATTTCCAGCACTTGGGAGGCCGAGGCAAGAGGATCATAAGACTGAGCCCAGCCTGGGCTACAAAGTGAGTTCACGACCAGCCTGAACTGCATGTGGGACCCTGTCTCACAAAGACAAAAAAAAAAAAAGCCCCTCCCCTTAACATGAAACTTTTGGGGGACATAAACCATAAGACACACATACCTATGATAAAATTTAATTTGTAAATTAGACACAGAAATTAACAACTATAATGAAATAGAACAGCTAAACAAGAAACTATAATAAAACTTATGTGGATGTGGTCTCTCTCTTGCTCTCTCTCAAATTATTCTATTACACTACACTCACCTTGCTGTTCCTCTTGTGATGGTGTAAGAGGGCACAGTGTGAAGCACTGCTTTGCCTAGTGTATCCACGCTGTATACACTACTTCCCATCAGTCACACGCTGGCCCTCTTGGTTAACAGTTTGCCTGTCATGGCATGTTAGAGCTTGTGTTCTAGTAGCCCTCAGAAAGATGTATAATTTAAAACCTATGCTTTGTTTTTTTTCTGAAAATTTCCATTTATCTTTTATTTATTTATGTATTTATTTGGTCTTTTTGAGACAGGGTCTCACTGTGCAGTTCAGGCTGGGCTTGAGCTCACTTTGTAGCTCAGGTTGGCCTTGAACTTGCAACGATCCTCCTGCCTCAGCCTCCCAAGTGCTGGGATTACAAGCATGCGTCGCCACGCCCAGATTTTCTTTTTTTTTCAAAGGATACTTATTAATGCTTCTTTATTTAGTTCAGCTCACTCTTACACTCTAGAGTTCTAATCTACAAATACGTGGTGAGGATAGAGAATTTCCTTTTCTAATTAAGCTAGTATTTCCATCCTACAAGATGTCCATTTTTAAAGTATGCCACTATAGCAAATGTTTATTTATTTACTTTTGGTTTGTATTTTTTAATTAGTGCATGTTTGCAGTACATAGTTTTGTTCATCAGGAAGAATTGGTAAATGTACATAACAGACGTTTATTCACTGTCTTCCCCCTTCCTTCCTTCCTCCCTCCCTCCCTTTTTATTTCCTTCCTTCCTTCCTTCCTTCCTTCCTTCCTTCCTGCTCGCATTCAAGAGACAGATCCTCTCTCACTATGTAACCCAGGCTGGCCTCAAACTCATAGCAAACTCGTAGCAATCCTCCTGCCTCACTGTGACTCTTCTTGGCTCCTTTTCCCGCCCTTCCCTCCCAGGTGCATTTTCCCCTAGCCTAAATGATAATCATCATGGCAGCAGCTGGACCTGGTAACGCCAACACAAATCCAGAACCTCGTTAGCATCAACGTTTCTCAGCCTGCTTGGATGGCTGTAGCAGAACAGTGCACACTGGCTGGCTTACACACAACAGTATTTCTCATGGCTCTGGATGCTGGGAGGTCCAGGACTAAGACATCAGCACACTGGGTGTCCAGTGAGGGCCTGTGCTTTAGTTCAGCTGTCTTTTATTGTGTCATCACATGGGGGACAGAGGCAAGGAGCTCTCAGGGCCTCTTTGATAAGGCCAGCAATCCCACTCATGAGGCAGAGCCTGCCACATGCCTGAGCTCTTCCCATCACACTGGGGATGCGCAGGGGACACGGACACCCCACCTCTATCACAGGAGAACTCGGGAAACAGCTTTGTTTTCTCGGGAGGTTAGCTCAGGCCAAGAAGCAAAGTGGACCGAGAGAGAGTAGACAGATGCAAAGGTTGTAATCCTGCAGTTCAGGGTCCCCTGGCTGGCTCAGCGTCTCTCCTGACCACGTCGTTTTAGGTTCAGCTTCAGCCTCCATGAGACCTAATCCCTCCGGCTGGGCTGACCCCAGCTGATGAGAGCAAATGCTGCCCCCATGTAGTCTCCTGATGGCGGTGTTTGCAGCAGGACGGAGGGAAAGGAGACTGCTGGTCTCCCAGACACCTGGTGTCTAGTGCCCAGACTGAAGCTGGGTCACTGGCTGCTCATTTATTCAACAATATGTTTGGAGAACTTAGGCGCTGGGCTTCGTGTTTACCAAAATGAGCAAGGGAGACACTTGTGATAGAATCATTAAACAAGTCACCGCAAAGATATGCATGTAAGCACTGTGAAAGGGCAGTGAATAAACACTACAGGTTACAGAGAAAAGGAACTTCGTTTATGTAGGGAGAGGAGTGTTTAAAGCAGCTTCTGTGTGGAAGTGACATTGAAGAAGATGTCTTAAGATTGCCCAGGTACGAGAAACGGAAGCAAGAAGCATCCAGGCATGTGCGGACGTGACAAGGCCTATGGGCCTTTGGTCCTGGCGTGGAGATTTGATTCAACCATAAAAAGTTCCCCAAGGGCTGGGGATGTAGCTCAGCAGCATAAGCGCTTGCCTGAGGTCATGAGTTCGATTCCTGGTACCAAAAAATAAAAAAAGAGCTCCCAAGTTCTGGAACACTGGGCCCTGAAGTCTGGCTTGAGATAGATGAGCAAATTCTGAATGCAGAAGGGGCACAAGTCCTTTGTGGCATTACCTGACATCCTGTGCCACCCTAGACCTTGTCCTCAGATCCTGCCTCTGGTCCCAGCCCTCTGGTTTCATACCCTGAGACTGACTTCTCACCAGTTCTGCTCAGCTCTTTGCCAGATGGGAAGCAGGTTCTGTGGAGCTCTAGTTCAGACACCTCTCTGTGTATCAGGTCACCAGGAGCTTGCAGAAAGCACTGCTTTCTGGGTGCTGTCCCAGACAATCTGATGAGTAGACCCTATGGCTCTGGCGGTTTCCTCTTTATCAAGCACCCCAAATGTTGCGGCGGTTGCTGGATGACACTGTGCCAGGCTGTGCATGGAGCATGGGGGTGCCCAGATCAGACGGCACAGCCAAGTGCCCTCCAACACCTGGCAGCAGGTGGGTGGGAATCAGGCCTTCTCTAAGGGTCAGGGTCTTCATGCACATTAGGGGGCACACGGGGCCAGGCCCGGGGATGCAGACCGGGGACCTCCTACATCACATCAAACATCAAAAACCACCTACAGCCAATGGCAGACGTATCTTTCTGCTTTAGAAAATTGGAAAGGGCTTTGGTATTTTTAGCTTTTTAAAAATAAATTATCCTTGTTGTTCGTATGATCCTATGTAAATATTATCTATAACTATGTAATTATTAGATATGTAACAGAACAAAATAATTGAATGGGAGGTGACTGTTAACATTTTATGGACATTTGAGTGACATTTACTAACTTCAATTTAGAAATTTTTGTCTCTTTGAGCCTATACATTTTTAATTCTGGCTCAGATATTTCTGTAGGCTCTTAAAGAGCCAGCAGGCCCAGGGCCTGGTGCCCATAAAGAGGCATGGTGCCATCCAAGGCAGCTTCTCCGAGGCCATCTGGGTTAGGAGGGAGCTGCCAGAGTTGGCAGGGGGCACCTTCACGTTGCCACAGGATCCCTCAGGGGTCATCCTGACACACTGCGGTGGTGAGCACGGCGCTGGGCTCAGTGTGTCCAGGGTGATGTCCACCCACCACCCGGGTGCTAAATATAGCCCTGCACAAAGGCCTCTCTGCCGGAACCTGCAGTGTCGGCTTCCCTGGCTGGGATTGCCACAGAGAAAGCTCTGCTCAGAGGACTGGAAAATTCACTTCACTCAAGTCAGGGCGCCAAGGTGCAGAATTAGACAATGGATTTTTCCTGCCGGCAACACACGGTTGCTGGTTTTAGTCACTGATAGATCCTCTGGCTTAGTTGCTTCAGGTGTTGAGGTCAGGCCTGGGAACAGTCTTTTTCCAGGGACTCGCCAAAGCAGGAAACTGCCCACAGGGTTCTGCTCCTCAGTGTGTGGGGCAGAGGGTTTGGGTCCCCCAAGGAGACTCATTTGTGAAAGTCCACATCCCCTGTGTGTCTGTGTTGGGCGAGAGCACCTCTGAGGAAGTAATTAAGGTTAACGAGGCCATAAGAGAGAGGCCCTGGTCTGACAGGGCTAGTGTTTTTCCTAAGAAGGGACCACAGAGCCTGTGGTCGCCGCACTCACACTGGAAGTGATGATGCACACACAAAGCGTGATGGTGGCTGTGCACAAGCCACAGAAGAGGCCTCAGAGTGAAAACTGCCCCGCCAGCACCTTGATCGTATACCTCTAGCCTCCAAAACTGTGAGAAGTAAAATTTGATTGTTTATGCCAGCTTCAGCCAGGATGTGGTGTAAGGTATGGTAGAAAACACAATGAAAATTTAAATTTTTAAAGATGTGTTATGGTGAGGTGCATTGCCACTGCTTTCCCTCAGAATCCTCCTCCTTGCTCCAAACACACTGATTGCATCGTTCTCGCCATTTTCTTTCTTATTTTATTTGTGTAACTTTCTTTTTATTTTACTGGTACACTTTAGATATACATGGTGACAACGCTCGTCACGTTACCGATGGGGAGTCTGTACCTGCTCATGGCACATCCTGCTTGTGCTTTCTTTCCCATTTCCTGGCCCCTCTCCCCCTTTATTTCCAAATCTTTGTTGCTATTTCTTCTGTTCTTCTTTTCTCCCTCTTGTCCTTTCTTTCCCTCCCTGCCGCTTTCTGGAGCGGTCCTAGAGGTCCTCTCTCAGGACAGTTTGTACTTGCGCCGTCGCGGCTGTCTCGCTGTCCTGAACCCACTCAAAATATTTGCCTCTTAGGGTTGTTTTGAACTTGAGGAAGAGCCAGAATTTGCATGATGCCAGATTCAGGGAAGAAGGTGGATGAGGAGGCACCGTGGTGTTTTTAGGAGCCTGTTTTTCCACTGGACAGCACTTGACAGCAGCACTCACTGTAGTTTTGATCACATCTTGTAAAGACACTCACAAAAAGAGGACCTACAGACCTGCTCCTTAAGAGCAAGAGCATAAGTGTGTTCCAGGGGAGAGGGAGTATTGTGAGGGGGACTGAAGGCTATGCGTCTTTTACCATACTGTGTATTTTTATTTAAACATTCACCATATTTTGATCAACTCGTATCTTTTGTTGCAGCAGCTGCAGCTGACTAATACACTTTGCCTCTCCAGTCTGTGAACCAGCAACACCATGCCCAACCCTAGGCTTACCCTTCAGAGCCTGTGTCCTCCCAGGGGCCCCCAGGGGGGTTCAGAGGCTTAGAAGGTGTTAGGCCTTCTAAGGGGGGCCCCCGTCTAACTGACCTACTGGTCATTTACTCAGGAGTGGAGGCTACCGAATGCTATGGGAAGGAAGAGAAATTACTGTGAAACTAAAAACAGCTGCTGGCTCTCAGCCTGGCTGGAGAAAAGTCTTATATGACTGGCTCTGTGTGGCCGGCTTGGGGGCCCTGAACTCAGCTGGCCTGGCTATGCATGAGTGGGGATGGAGGGGGGGTGTTTAAATGTCCTTCAATTGATAGGGGGTCACAATCTGTCCCAAAGAAGGGGCAGCCATGCTCAAAAGTGCATCCTGCTTTACTTAAGAACAGGGAACGGATGTAGAGTCCCCTGCCTTTCACCACCAAGTGACCAGAGGACAGCTGGCTGGGGTGGGGTGGATTTAATCCCATGAACCCACTCTGATAGAGTGACAACGGCCATGTCGAAAAAGAGGGCTCCTCTGGGCCCACGGAAACCAGAAACTTGACAGATCAGCAACACCTGCCAGGAGCGTGGGGTGGGCGGGACCACCGGGGATGTAATTCCACCCTCACGGCTGATGCGTGAAGTAATTAATCGGGTGATTAGGTCTGGTTTGTCTGTGCTGCTATTATATTCATTTGCCATTTATTGTTATTTGTGTCAATAAGACCTACTGACTTAACTAATCATAAAAAAATAAGAATAGCAAGCTATTTTGGACAGAAAAGTAGGGCAAGCTAGCCTACCAGATATTACCATACTTACAACAGCCCTTTCTGTCCCCTATATTTCATCCAAACTACCAGCACTTAAGGTACGGCATCCTTAAACCCAGCATCGCACTGTCAGTTCCAGCATCCTGTCCTTAATCCCTAGATTAAGGGACCCTAGGCCCAGCCACCTCTGAAAAGTCCCACCTACGACTGCATGAGGCTTTGAGGGGGACATTCAGACATAGCTGTAACTGAGCACATCCTGCAGACAAAAGCAGGCTCCTCTTCCATGACATCCTATATCATCAGGGACCCAGGGGTGCCTGGTGTAGGGTAATCAGTGCTAGGGCACTTGCCTAGCTTGCTGGCAGCCATGAATTTGATCCCCTGCACTCTCTGCCTTGTACAAAGTGAAGAAATGCTGTATCATCAAACTAGCACTCCTCAGGGCACAATTTGGAGAAACAAAGGTGTCAATGGTCAGAATCAAAATATGATTCAGCAGAGGCAGATTCTGAACTTTGGGATTATGTTAGCTAAATAGTTTGGCTTGTTTTTTTTAGGTGTGTCTCAATGTCATAGTTCTATGTGATATCTATGTCTATAAACATGTCTGTATAAACCTAATTTTTAATAAGCATAAAATAAAATTTTAAGTGGTAAGAAAGCATTATATCCTGGTTTAACTGGCAACAGTTTTTTTTTTTTTTTTTACTTTGTGGCACTTAAAACGTAGTGAAACTTTCAATCAATGATATTTGGATTAAACAGAAAACAGGTATTATAAAGTTAACGGTTAAAGCACAAAAATTCAATTAATAAGCAAGAAGCATATATAGTAGAGGTGAGATTTGAACTTTAGACTCTACTATGCTTCTATACCATCACTGCTGGGAACATTCACAAAGATACATAGCAGGTGTGGTGGATCAAACCTATAATCCCTACACTCTGGGAGGCTGAGGCAGGAGGATCACAAGTCAAGCTTAACTCAAGCAACTTAGCAACTTATCAAGACCCTATTTGCAAAACAAAAAAATAAAAAGACTGGGTGTGTTCAGCATCAGAGCACCCATGGGTTCAATCCTCAGCCCCCCTCCCCTGAAAAGCTACACAACCACATCTCTGTATCCCATCAAGGCTTTTTGTAGGATCACTCCAGTCCCAAATCAGGCTGGCTGTCTTGCTGGAGCGACCTCGTGGAGAGGCCACGTGAAGTGTTGCACCTCTGGAATGACACCGAGAGGCCCAGCCACCCAGGGTCCCAGCTGAGCCAGTCTTGAGCCAGACTCGAGAGAGAAGCCACTGCCAACACATGGGCCCCCGCTGCCCCTCTCTGCAGCCACCTGAGGAGCCCCAAGCAAGAGCAGCAGATGGCTGTGCGCTAAGCCTCAGGCAGCGCGGTCCTGAGACAGCGGTCCTGAGACAGTGTGGGGTGCCTGTTTTAGGCCACCTCGTATTGGACTGCTTGTCTCTGCAGCAATAGAGAAGGAGAAGAGATGGCTCCTTTGGAAAGGTGGCATCTAAGGTAGGAGCTAAGGGGCCGAGGCGGGGATGGGGCCCCGGGGAAGGCCAGCCCAGGCGGAGGTGTCAGGGACCATGGATCATGGCCCCCGTGAGGATCTGAGCAGGGCAAGGCAACGGGGCGGGCGGCACAGGTGCGGAGGAGAGCTCAGCAGGGCACAGAGGAGCTGGACCGCAGCGGAGCCAGGAGCGTTTGCAGCAGGGGGAGTCCATGAGCAGGAGTCTCTCTGGCTCCTGTGCGGGAGGAGGGTTCCACTGGCAGGAGGAAGACCAACCAGAGAGAAGTTGCCTTGGTCTCCAAGACGCGACGGGAGCAAGCGAGGCAGACGGGGAGGTGAGGGGAGGCAAGGAGCCACTGCACGCGGAGGGAAAGCCACAGAAGGCGGGCCGTGGGCTGAGAATGGGAAGGAAGTGCCAAAATTGACTCCCAGACACCTGCCTCCACGGCTGGGGGGAGGCTGGTGCCATTTTCTGTGACGGGAAGCCGTGGGAGGATGAGACTTGGGCTGGGGGGCGCAGAGCGAGAGTTCACTCGCACAGGCAAAGCTGGAGATGTCAGGCAGACATCGCGTGGGGGCGAGAGTAGGCCGCTGAGCACACAAGTTTACATTTTAGAGAAGCGATCTGGGCAAGGGCTATGCATTTGGGAGTCATCATCTAAGGATGGTATTTAAAGCCAGGAGAGGGGACGAGGTTGCCTAGTGGGGAAGGCAGAGAAAAAAGGCTCCCAGAACACTAAGGTTAGACCACCAGACAGAGGGGAGGACCCTAGTGAATCATGTGAAGGACGCCCGCCCCAGGGCTTCGCCACAGAGCACCAGGAAGCAAGCTCAAGGGTTTCTGCCTGGTCACTGTCTGGGCACTCAGCACAAGAGCCTGTGTCCCCAGGAGGCTCCTCCCCCAGGGTTCCTCTTCCTTCACCTCTGCAGGCATGTTTAGAGTCTCCCCGCACAGGTCACTTCCTCCCAAGGTTGCTCTCTCTGAGCATCACACTCCAGGTGGGGCTGAGCAGCTCAGACTAGAAAAGGCCTAGCTGACCAGCGGCACAGATGCTACACAGGGAGCAGATGAGGACAGCGGGGGACAGTTGAGCCCACTTGGTGTTGCTAAGAGACTTTCCCTTGCATTTCCCATCTGTAGGGGAGGGGGAGGGTTTCAGAGAAAGCCTCATAAACAATCGCGTGAGTTCAGGCACTCCCTCACTGCTGGCAGCCTCCGTGGCAGAGAATGAGATTGTTTCCCGGAGGAAAACATAAATAGTGTAAGATTTCCAACAGGACGCGTGTGACAGCGGCTGTCACCCGCTTTCGGATGAGAGCTGGAGACAGTGTTTGGGAAAAGCCAAAACCTATAAACACAGCACAAAAGTTCTACATGTTTTGCTCATTTACTGCACACACTTTTTCACTGTGGAGATGCCAGAAGTCTGAGGCTAATAGACACACACACACACACACACACACACCCATCTGGGGATGCACTTTAAAAACACCTGTCCGTTATTGCTTTGGCGAGACACTTCTTCATTCTTCCCTGCACCATCCTTCCCTTTTCACTGCTAGCTGGAGAGGGTGGAGCTCGCCCAGAGCAGACAGAGGCCCAGTCAGCAGAACAAGGCAGTGACTCTCCAAAGGCCTGTAGTGGCCGTGAGTACAAGGTTGGCTGGTCTGGCAGGTGCTCCCCTTCACACAGACAGAAGGAAGCTGTGTGGCTGAGGCAGCAGAGAAAGGCTCCACACTCCCCAAGAGTACTGCATGTTGTATACTTTCTGTTTATTTTTTCTTCCTTCCACAGCTGCCCCCAAACCTCTAGTTGGCTGCCACAGTGACATCAGATGCCCCACAGCCAGACTCGGAGCCGTTTGCCTCTGTGTCTGGTCCACCCCACGTGACTCCAGCTGGAAGCACCTCTGCACAACTCTGCCCCTCTCAGTCACATTCTCTGTCAACTTCCTACCTGGGACTAAACAGAAGGTGACACCGCCACCTGGGCCTGCCTCTCCTGACCCCAGCAGGCCCCAGGCTGCCGATCCACGCACTTCTGCTCGGGCTGCAAGGTAAGTCCCAATAAAGTCTCTTTTGGATGGAGCACCATTGTCTGCTCATGCTTTCCGTCTCCAATAGAGCAAGCTGAGCTGGTACTGCGCACCAAAGTGGCCAGGAGCCAGGTCTGGTAACACTGAGGGTGGCAGCAGCTGATGACAGGCAGCGACGGAGAACTGCTGGGATCTACCCTCCCGGGTCCCCAGAAGAGGTCCTGAGGACCTCCAGGGCTCCAGCGGCAGGGGGTGGCAGGGGCTGCTAGTACTACAAGCGACAGCCGCTATTCAAAGTTCAGGGCTCTTAACAATAAAAGAGCCAACTTTACCTATTTGTGATTTTCCTCCGAAGTGAGCAAAGAACCCGAGACCATTGGTGTCCTGTTGACCTGGGGGCACATCTGTCCACTGAAAGGCTCGTCCTTCCTGATTCCGGGGAAGGTGCTGTGAGTGTGATCACTGAGGGGCAGTGATTCTCCAGCAGAGCTGGTCGGGGATGTAGCTCAGTGGCACAGCGCCTGCCTGGCAAGCACAAGGTCCTGAGTTGGATTCCCGGTACACACACACACACACACACACACACACACACACACAAATTGCCAAATACTCCAATAGAGCTGCTTGGTGGTGGAACTGCTCTTCTGCAATAAACTCCACTTTTTTACCCTTTCAAACATCACCTGCAGGTGACTTTTTATTTGGAAATGAGGGGGAAACTTTGCTTTTGTAACACAGGTTACACACTATCGGGGAAGCCAAGAAGAGAGGAAATGATGGCACATGAAAATTCCAGGGGTTTTTATTCACCAAAGTTGGCAAGGGTTTAAGAGGTTGTAAAACACTGACTTAGAGAAAAAAAAGAGGTGTCTCTAGAGCAGGCTGTGGGCACTTGGGTCACAGGAGCTCACGCTGCAGGGCAGTGGAGTTTGGGACATGCTATCCCCAAACACGGTCCCTTGATGTTTGAGGAAGCAGCAGAAGCAGGACAGTCTCTCTGCATTCCCTGCCCTTCTACCCTGCCGCAAGAATGGGAAGAATTCGTACTCTCTGTCCAGAGGCCGAGAGCATCCCTGTCTCTAAAGACACAAGGACACAGAAGCCGCTGAGCAGGTGGGCTTCCCACTCACCGTTAGACCGTGTCCTCCATGTCTGTTCACGCCTTTGTGTGACACAGAAGCAGAAAGACACAGGTCTCCCGAGTCTTTGGTTTTTACAGCAGCGAGCCTCCCAGAGCTTTTGGTGGAACGAGCAGCCGGCTGTGGCACACTTGCTGTGGGTTCACCGCCACCGGCCCAGGGAGTGAATCTGTTTGTTAATCCATCTTTTAGTAAAGGTGCCTTTGCTATAAACCTAGTGACATGATGGAAAAGAAACCTTCCTGTCGCCCTCCAGGACCTGTGAGAGAAGGCCAGGCACTCATCCCCGGCCCATGACCCAGGACGGGGCTCGGAAGCCCAGTCCTGCAACAGGTTTCCCTGAGCTAAGGACCTTCTGAGCAGGTGCTGTGTGGCTGTGGGTATGTAACTGTGTGCACGTGTGTGTGTGTGTGTGTAGGGGAGAACGGGAGGGGTGGGAGACATCTTTTCACTGCCACCACCGGCCCCCAGCACCTTGCTCTTAGCCCCAGGGGCAATGGGGGCTGCAATGTTCCCCAGACCTGGGAACGCGCAAGGGGTTCACTTGTGCTCTCCGGGGACCCTGAGGCGGTTCCTGGGCTGCATCCTCATAGCAATTCAGTGCTCCCCACCTGGAAGCCCCACTTCTATGGGCCCTGATCTTGGAAGACGCCTGCCTTTGGACGAGTCCCCCAACTGGGTCACGCGCAGGAGCTTTCAGGCTGCACCTCGGACACCCACACACAGCCTTTCCTCGTGTGATGGTGGTGCTGGGGGTGGCACGGCCTTGAGGGGGGGGGAATCTGGGACAGCGGCAGACAGCAGGAGAGCCTAGTGGGAACCATGCAGGAGGCTGGAGCCAGGCAGGACACGGCAGGCAGCAGTCACCCCAGCCACCACTTGTGCCCATGCCCTTCCAGAAGGGAGCTTTCACACGGCCCATGGCCAGTTCTCAGCCTGAGAAAGAAGCCTGAGGGGTTCCCCGGACACGTTAGACGGGCAGGAAAGGCCCCGGCACCGTGGGCCCGGGAGAGCTGGTGAAGTCGCCAAGGGAGCCGAGGAAACGGAGCTGTTCTGTCCTGTGCTGCCCCCCCAAGGCAGCCACCAGCCACAGGGGCTGTGAGCTCCGGACACGTGGCTGGTACCACTAAGGAACTGGTTTTTAAACTTCACTTTTAATTACACTGTTTTTCTTTGAGGCAAGGTCTCACCGTCTCATTTTTAGACAGGCTCACCTCAAAATCACAGTCCTCTTGTCTCAGGCTCCCAAGTGC
Organism: Dinomys branickii; assembly: GCA_004027595.1. Classification (NCBI taxonomy): domain Eukaryota; kingdom Metazoa; phylum Chordata; class Mammalia; order Rodentia; family Dinomyidae; genus Dinomys; species Dinomys branickii. The sequence continues at coordinate 1,637 of PVLD010009425.1, read as the reverse complement.
TGGGCCTAAGGTGTGTGTCACCGTGACTGGTGTTACTTTTCATTCATTTAAGTTTAAGTTTAAACTTAAGCCACAGAGGGCTATGACTATAGTTCTGAATAACCACTCCTGCTAGGAATCTCAAGTCATCCAGCAGGTCTATGTGCTGGGGTGCAGGCAGCTCGCCAAGGGCCTCCTCGGGTGGGGGCACCGCCCCATGCTGGCCCAGGCAGGGACAGAGGCAGATGTGCAGCCTCCTGGCTCTGCCTGGCTCTGGGAAGCACAGCAGCCCCTGCTCCAGGGCGAGTCAGAGTTACTCATTCACATCAGGGCAGTGGTGCCAGGGCCGCCAGCCTGGCCTGGCTTCAAGGTCCAGGGACTCCCCCGTGGCTGATCACAAGCCCAGCCCAGCAGCTCTGGAAGGAAGATGCGGGCGAATCTGGGGGCCGAACTGGCACCCCTTGCTTGGAGCACAGGCAGACCTCCTGGTAGTCCTCACACTGCTCTCCCCATTCCTACCGAAGAGATAAAAAGGAGTAGCAAACATAGAAGAAAGCTACACAGGCCTTTGTTTTTTGTTTGTTTTGTTTTAGCATCTTTTTTTTATACTAGGGATGGAACCCAGGCCTTCACACTGAGCCGCATCCCCAGTCCTTCATTTTGAGACAGGGTGTCATTGAGTTGCTACGTTTCCTAGGCTGGGCTGGGATTCTCAATCCTGCCTCAGCCTCTCAGCCTCTCCACCTTTAGCCTTTCAGCACACCTGGCCTGAGGACGTTTTGAAAAGCTGCCTGCGCAGATACTGCAGGCGTCCACTTGTGAGGAAACACACGAGCCCTCGGTAGCCAGACAGGGCCGCCCAGAAGGTCAGGCAGGGCCCGCCAGCTGCTGCAGACAGACTCCGCATCTAGCCCTGGCAAGGCTGAAGACTGAGGCTGGGCCTGCAGCGGAGCGTGGGAGCAGATCTCAGGGACAGAGGGGCTGGGCTGGGCTGAGGAACAGTGCGACCAGGAGGCCACAGGGCAAACTGAGGAAAAGGAGGCCTGAACGTCACCATCTGTATCAGGGCCACACCTGGAGGGGAAGTGGGTGCAAATTCGATGCTGGCCCTGGGCCTCGCTTAACGTGGGTCCCTAGCGGCTGAGGCCAGCTCAGCCTGGTGGCTTGGTCCTCCAGGAAGGATGCAGTCAGCCCACAATGCTCCCCGACCCCGGCCTCAGCCTCCTTTTCAAGGGCCCTGAGGAGCTGCCCACCCAGCTGGGTGGCCTGGATCTTGTCTGCAGAGCAGGAAAGGCCTCCCCTCTGGTCACAGACCTGGCACAGGCCCTGGAGGGAAACAGGCTGCCGAGAACCTGGTAACAGATGTCCCTCCTCCCTCCTGGTGTCACACAGCAGCTCCACTGCCTCGCACAGAGGAGCCCACAGGATGCCTCCAGGGCCCGGGGTGCTCTGGTCCCTGCTGCTGGCCACTGTCGGGGGCGCAGCTCCGAGGTTTACAGTGGGGGCTACCAGGGGCTTAAGAATAACTGCGGCAGAGGAGCTATGAGCAGAGGTGTCAGGCATGCAGCTTGCGAGGGCTGGAGATAAGGGTGACAACTTCCTCAAGCCACCCAGAAAGCCCGACATTCAGAGCGCCCACTGCCGCCTCCCCTCTGCAG
>PVLD010009424.1:59334-77192 GCA_004027595.1 Dinomys branickii | reverse complement strand
CTATAATTTGGTATTTCCTTTAATGTTTTTGTGTTAACTTATGTGAAAATAACTATGTAATACAACATCCAGTTCTAATTCCCTACTATATTCTGTATAACTTTGTATTCTCTGTATTGTTTATGGCTTTCCTGGTTCATATGTTTCCATTCTTTTGTCTTTAAAATAAAATTTTAAAAAGTTAAAAAAAATAAATAAATAAACACTCTCACTCCAGGCAAAATAGAGCAGAGATCTGCGGCTCTCAGGCCTGAGGAGAACCCACAGGTCTGGGGCACGGTGGGCAGGAGGGGTGGTAAGGAGGGAAGCAGCAGGGGCCATGACCAGAGACCGCACCAGGCCTCTGCTCGCAGGACCCACTTGCAAGGACCCTGCCTCGGAGCACTGTCACTATAATATCAACCCTAAATCTGGGGAGGAACACACTGAGCCACAGCAGGGAGGCTCCCGAGGGGAAGGCGTTTCCTGCCTGGTCCGTCCATGGTCTGTCTGCCACCTGTGCCCCCGAGGCTGTACCTGAACGTGCTCCTATTGGCCAGAGCCGCACTTTTTGCCAGCAGTACACCAGTAGGATGAAGAAGTGGGTCCCTGCTCTTTTCCTCATCACCATGTTCCCTCCAGCTGAAGGAAAAGAGCTCAGCTTCCCCAGCCCCTGTCTCCAGGATGCGTGGAGTGTCAGGGGCTTGTGACCTCAGGACAGGAGGTGAGCTGAGGTGATGTCAGGGACCTGTGGCCTCAGGACAGGAGGTGAGCTGGGGTGATGTGAGGGACTTCTGACCTCAGGACCAAAAGTGAGCTAGGGTCACATCAGAGACCTATGACATTGGGACAGGAATGAGCTGGGTGACGTCAGGAACCTCTGATATTGGGACAGGAGTGAGCTGGGGTCAAGCCCAGCTTGGAAGGGTATGGAGGGGACTGAGACTTTTCCAAGTCCCTCCCGTCTCCTGTCCTGGGCACCTCTCAGCCATAGGACCTGGGAACTGAAGGGGCAGATCGTGATGAGAACTCTGAGCACAGACAGGCACAGCCCAGCAAGATTCCCTTCAGGGGACAGAGATGTACAGGGGCGAGCACCAGGCAGTGAATGTCTACATTTTAAAAACTTGTAGCCAGGTGTGCTGGTGCATGCCTGAAATCTTAGTACTACGAAGGCCGAGGCAGGAGGATCTCTGGAATTCAATGTGAAATGAATCTCCCTCAAGATACTCCTTCAAACGCACTTCACATATCTCATGTTCAAACACACATATCCCATGATTCTTGGCATGATTCTTGAGTGTACAAGGTATGATAAAAAATACGGTAATTGCTGCCAAGTGCCACCCAACAGAAAGGCAGGCTCATAAAAACGTGACACTGTGTCCTCACCCACATTCACTGAACCTGGCACCAAGCAACTGGCTCTTCCTCAAAGTCAAAATGACCACAGAAGGGAAACATTTTGAATCCATCGAGGCAGCCAGGACAGTGCTGCTAAAGAAACTCAGGAAAGAGGATTTCAGAGCTGCTGCAGAAATAGCAGAAACGATGGGACAAATGTGTGCAAAGGGGGGGAGCACTTTGAGGGGCTTCACTGTGTCCTCCCAAGGGTCTTTTACTGCAACATTTCTTCTTTAAACCTCAAAGGGCCACCGTGTCTTTGGTCACACCTGTATTGCAGGGGTGCTGGAGCTCATCCGCTCAGGACGACAGGCGACGCCATCCTGAGTGGCCGAGCCTACCGGTGGTGGGAGCTGCACCCTTGGGCCAGACTTTCTTTTCCTCTGAGTCAAAAATCGACATTTTATTTTTAGAGTAGTTTTAGGTTAAGAGAAAAACTGAGCAGGAATTTCCCAAATCTCTCCTCAGCATCTTAGGGAACCCTGACTACAAGAGACCTCAGAGGCTGAGGAGGCACAGCGCCCCACTGTGTCAGACTTAACTTCGGGCCTGCTCCCCAGTGACCCAAGGACGCTGGCACAGCTCCGCCTGGCAACAGCCGCCCAGGACCAAAGCCCCAACAGGTGGAGACCTGGAGCCCGGCGCCGACAGCCCCGGCCCCCTCCGGCGCAGGCCTGCTCTTGGGGAGGGCAGTCTCCTTGGCTCATTTTCCCGCACAGGCCTAGCCTCTCCTGCTGCTGATCCTCATTCTTGTCCTGGGCTGTCACAGTGCCGAGCACGCCCCGCTCCGAGCCGTGCTGCCTCCTCCTCCGCCTCCCGCCGCTGTTCTGACGCACACTGACTCCTTCATCCTCCTCCCGTCTTGTCTCACTCTGCCCGGGCTCCTCTGCTACAGTGCTGTCGGCTGCGGAGTTTCTTCCTCTCTGAGCGCCTTGCTCTGGTCTCTGCAATCTGCGTACTTGTCTCTTTTGGTGTTGTTGTTGGTACGTTTTATTTTACGTATTTATTTATAAACATGGGTGTGCATATATTGTTGCAGGATGATGCTGTTAATTCTTTTGGGAAGATATCAAGAAGGGGAATACCTGAGGTTGAATAGAACCTCTAGCTTTTTGAGGACTCTCCACACTGATTTCCACAGTGGTCCTACCAGTCTACACTCCCACTGGCAGTGGAGAAAGGTTCCGTTTACCCCACAACCCTGCCCGCGTTCGTTATTAGTTGATTTCTTCACTTGATCTTAGCCAAAAGGCCGAGAAGCGATAGTTGATTTCTTGATGATAGCCATCCTTTCTGAGGTCAGATAAAATCTTAGTGGTTTTCTTTTTTTTTTTTTTTTTTTGAGACAGGGTGTTGCTGTGCAGTTCAGAGTGCCCTCAAATTCATGGCAATTCTCCTGCCTCAGCCTCCTGAGTGCTGGGATTACGGGTGTGCGCCACCGTGCTCAGCTGTCAGTGTTCTCTTCTTTTGCATCTCTCAAATAACCAGGGATGTTGAACATTTTTCATGCATTTATTTGCTGTTTCTGCTTGTTCATCTGAGATGTGTTTATTCATTTCAGATACCCATTTTAGGATTGAGTCTTTAAATTCGAGGGGCCTGATTTTTTTCAATTCTTTGTATATTCTCAATAGTAATCCTTTGAGGAACAGCTGGCAAAATTTTTTTTCCATGCTGTGGGTTGTCTTTTGGTGCTGTTGGTGGCTTCTCTTGCTGTGCGAAAGCTTTTTAGTACGATGAGATCCCTTTGTGATCGTTTCTGTGCAATAGGGGTTTTGCTCATAAAGTCTTTGACTACACCTATATTGTTAAGAGTTGTATCTATTCTTTCAGCAGATTTACTTACTGTTTCTGTTTTAATATTTAGATCTTTGTTCCATTCTGATTTTAGTTTTGTGGATGGTAATAGATGTCACTAGTTTTAGTCTTTGGCATACGGAAAGTCAACTTTATTAAAGAAGCTATCTTTTTTCCAGTGAAGGTATTTGGCTCCTTTGTCAAAGATAAGCTGGTTGAGTGTATCTGGAGTTGTTTCTACATGTGTATGTATGTATGTATGTATGTATCTATTTATCTTTTTGAGACAGGGTCTCACTATGCAGTTCAGGCTGGTCTTGAACTTACTCTGTAGCCCAGGCTGGCCTCAAACTTGTAAAATATCTTTTTGCCTCAGCTTCCTAAGTGCTGGGATTACAGGTGTGTGCCACCATGCCTGGCTTCTGCATCTTTTAAACTGCTCCATTGATCCCTGGGTCTTTTTTTTTTTTTTTTTTTTGCAGGACCATGCTCTTTTTATCACAATAGCTTTATAGTATAATTTCAAGCCAGGGATTGTGATGTCCCTGCCTTGACTTTGTGGCCCAGAATTGCCTTAGCTATTCTAGGTACAATTGTTGTCTCTAATTCTGTGACATATGCTGTTGAAATTTTGGTTGGGACTGCATTAAATCTACGTAACAACTTTGGTAGTATGGTTATTTTCACTATATTGCTTCTGCCTACCCAAGAGCATGGGGTATGTTTTCATTTTCCGATATCCTCTTCAATCTCCTTTTTCAGAGTATTGTAGTTTTCAATGTAGAGCTCTTTTACTTCCTTTGTTAGATTGATTCCTAGGTATTTCATTTGTTTGATGCTAGTATGAAAGGTGTTGTTTCCCTAATTTCTCTTTCAGTGAGTTTGTTGTTTGTGTACAGGAATGCTACTGATTTTTGAGTGTCAACTTTGTACGTGGCTATGCTACTGAATTTGCTTATTAAATCTAGAAGTCTATGGTGGAATTTTGGGGGTCTTTTTGCAGAGTATCATGTCATCTGCAAATAATGATAATTTGACTCTTTTCCTATCCTTATTCCTTTTATTTCTTTCTCTTATCTAATTGCTTTGGCTAATGGTTCCAGAAATATATTGAATAAAAGTGGTGACAGTGGACATCCTTGTCTTCTTCATGATTTTCAAGTGAAAGCTTCCGGTTGTTGTTCATTTAGTATAATGTTAGCTGTTGGTTTGTTACAGATGGCTTTTATTAGATTGAGATAAAGACTTAAAAAAAAGTGGGGCCAGGGATATAGCTCAGTGGCATAGTGCCTGCATGGCGAGCACAAGCTCTTGAGTTCAGTTGCCAGCTCCAGAGAGAGAGAGACAGAGAGTCAGAGAGAGCACATCTATTACAATTTTCTGTAGGGTTTTATCATGAATGGGTGCTGAACTTTGTCAAGTGCATTTTTGGCATCTATTGAGGTGATCATATGGTTTTTGTCCTTGGCTCTGTTGATATGGTATATTTCATTTATTGATTTGCATATATAGAACCACCCCTGCATCCCTGGGATGAATCCCACTTGGTCATGGTGTATAAACTTCTTGATGATTTGCTGCATTCTGTTTTAATTTCTTATTGAGTTTTGCACTTATGTTCATTGGGGAGATTGGCCTATAGTTAGTTCTCTTTCTTAGTTGGATCCTTCTCTAGTTTTGGTGTCAGCATAATTCTTGCTTCCAGGAATGAATCTGGCAGTAGTGCTTCCCTTTCTATTTCATTAAAGACTTTGAGAAGTAGTGTCATTAGATCTTCTCTAATTTTCTCATAGAATTCAGCAGGAATCTATCAGAGCCTAGGATTTCTTTATTGGTAGGTTTTTTGAGACAGGGTCTTGCTATATAATTTGCAGTAGTCCTCCTGCCTCAGCCTCCAAAGTTCTTGGATTACAGACTTGCACCACCACAACCAGCTTGTTGGTAGATTTTTAATTAAATCTTAAATTTATTGATTGGCATTGGTTTATTTGGAAGCTTTATATCTTCTTGATTCAGCTTCGGTAATTCATGTGTATCTAGGAATCTGTCCATTTCTTCTGTATTTTCTGTCTTATTAGAATACATGTTTTCAAAGTACGTACAGATGATCTTCTGAGTTTCTGCAGGACCTGTTGCGATTTCGCCCTTTTCATTCCTAACTGCTTAGATTTGAGCCTTTTCTTCTCTGTTTTGGATAAGATTGGTTAAGCATTTGATTTTATTTAATCTTTCAAAGAACCAACTCTTCAATTCATTGATTCTTTGTGTTGTTTTCTTAGTCTCCATTAATTAATTTCTGCTATGATATTTATAATTTCCTTGATCATACAGACTTTGGGCCTGACTTGCTGTTCTTTTTCTAGAAGCTTGAGGTTCAGCATAAGGTTTATTTGAAACACCTCACTCTGTTTTCCTGACATGGGAATTCGCCACTATAAATTTCACCCATGGGACTGCTTTCACTGTGTCTCATAAGTTCTGGTATGTTGTATTGGCATTATTATTTAGTTGTACAAACTTTCTAAGTTCTTCTTTAATTCCATCTGTGACCCATTGTTTATTCAGGAAGATGTTATTTAATTTCCATGTGTTTATGAAGTTTTTCTGGTTTCTTTTGCCATTGATTTCCAACTTCATTACTCTATGGTCCAATAATATGCATGGGATAATTTCAATTCCTTTGCATTTACTCAATCATGTACTGTGGGCTAGTGTGTGGTCTATTGTGGAGAATGTCCTGTGTGCAGCTGAGAAGAATGTGTATTCTGATGCTGTGGGGTGGAACACTATGTAAACATCTACTAAATCCATTTGTTCAAAAGTTTGGTTCAGTTCTAATATTTCATGATTTTTTTTTGTCTAGTTGATCTGTCTATTTGTGACAGTGGGGATTGAGGTCCCCTATTACAACTGTAGTAGTGCTTATTTGAATTTTTATGTCCATTAGTATTTGTTTTTATATAGTTGAGTACAATGGTGTTTGTTGCATAAATTTATGATTGTTATATCTTCCTCTTGGATTGTTCCCCTTACAAGGATGTAGTGACCTTCTTTGTCTCTCTTAATCATCTTTTTTTTTTGTTGTTTTGGTGGTACTGAGGATCAAACTCAGGACCTTGCACTTGCCAAGCAGGCTCTTATTCCACTGAGCTATAGCCCCAGTTCCATCTCTTAATCAGTCTTGGTTTGAAATCTACTTTGCTGTGTGATGGTGAGACACATCTGTAATCCCAGCACTTTGGAGGCTGGGGCAGGAGGATTGCTGTGAGTTCAAGGTCAGCCTGAGCCACAAAGTAAATTGAAGGCCAACCTGAGCTACGTGATTTCCTGTCTCAACAAAAAGAAAAGAGAAAAAAAGAAAGACAGAAAGAAATCCACTTTGCAAGTAAAATAGTTACTTCTGCTTTCTTCCATGTTCCTGTCACAAGGAGTACTATTTTCCATCCTTTGACTTTCAGTCTATGAATTTCTTTTTTAATTAAATGTGTCTCTTGTATACAGCATATTGTTGGACCTTCTTGATCCATTCTGCAAGTTTGTGTGTTTTGATTGATGAATTGAAGTCATTAACATTCATGGTTAGGGGCTGGGGATATAGCTCAGTGGAATAAGCGCTTGCCTAGCAAGCGCAGGGTCCTGAGTTCGATCCCCAGTACCGCAAAACAAACAAACAAACAACAAACATTCATGGTTATAACTGATATATATTGACTTATCCTTGTCATGTTATTTTTCTTTTGTTGTTTTCCCTTTTCCTCCTCTATTCAATAGCTTGTCTTGCCTAGTGGATTTCTTCTGCTGGGGTTCATGGAGTTGTAGTCCTTGTCATCGCTTTTATTTTTTTTGTCTTTTTGAGCAGGGTCTCACTGTGCAATTCAGGCTGGTCTCATCTCACTTTGTAGTCCAGGCTAGGGCTGGGGATATAGCTCAGTGGCATAAGCGCCTGCCTGTAGCCAAGGCTGGTCTTGAACTTTCAACAATCCTCCTGCCTCAGCTTCCTGAGTGCTGGGATTATAGGCATGAGTGATTATGCTCAGCCTATGTTATCTCTTTCTAGAATGTCCTTAAGAACATTATGAAGTGCTGGCTTGGTGGTCATGAATTTCTTCAGGTGTTCTTTATCATAGAAGTATCTAATTTCTCCATCAATTTTGAAAGATAGTTTTACAGGGTTCATCATTCTGGGTTGGGGATTGCTTTATTGTAGGGCTTGAAATGTTTGACTGCAAGCTCTCCTTGACTTGAGAGTCTGTGTTGAGAAGTCTGCTGTGATTCTGATGGGTTTTCCTTTATAGCTGATTTGTTTCTTTCCTCTAATATCTTATAATATTCTGTTCTTGTGTCGAATTTCTGGACTCTTGACTGTTATGTGCCTTGGTGTAGATTTTTTTTTTATCATGACTAATTAGAGTTCTATATGCCTCACTTACTGTATGTCAAATTCTTTTTCCCTGCTTGGGAAGTTTTCTACCATTACTTCTGTGAATAGATTTTTTATGTCATTTGTGCTATCTCCTGCTTTTTCCTTCACTCTGATTAATCTTATGCTATTCTTCTTTTCATTATCTAGCAGCTGTTGAATTCATTTTTCATGGTCCATTGCTGTTTATTTATTTGTTTGTTTATATATTTATTTATTTATTGTCTTTTTAAGATAGAGTTTTGCTATGCAGTTCAGGCTGGCCTTGAACTCACTTTGTAGCCCAGGGAAGCCTCAAAATCTGGTTCTTTGGCACTGGCCTACAGTATTGTTTATGACCCTCACGCAGTCTCAGTGTCGGCCCCCAGAGGGACAACTGATTAGAGCAATGATGTCACTTAGGCTGAAGCGATACAAGCAGCAGTAACAACAGCATCAGACACAGCCTGGAAAATGACAGACTGAGGTAACTATGGATTTGCCTCCTTTCACTGTATGAACTAGATTTGTGGCTATATAACAAAATCTAAAATAGACAACTTGCTTCAATATGATGATTTTACCTTTAGGGGAGAAAATTTAAAAGGGGGTGGCAGGGACAGAGATAGAAGAAGAGATTAGAAGCAAGGCTGGAGGACAAAGGAAGATTACAAAAAGTTTGATAAATTAGTGAAGTAGACAGGAGGGGAAGAAATAAAAACAAGAACATGCTAGTGAGACATTGTCCCCCCAAAACAAAAAAACACAAACAAACAAATAAACAAACAAAAGAACAGAACAGAGCAACAACAACAAAAGAATTGGAAACCATGTTCATATTGATATAAACACAAGAATAATCAAGAAAAAAACAAGGGCCCAGATATAGCTTAGTGGCATGGTGCCTCCTGGCAAGACAAGGTCCTGAATTCAATTCCTGGTACAAAAAAAAAGAGAGAGAGAAAAGAAAAGAAAGAAAAAAGTGTCAGTTTTAAGGTGTGTCTGTGCTGTCACTGGTAGAGAGAGTGAGCAGACAGAGTCTCAATCTGAGTGATTAATCCCAGCCAAGCCAGCCTACCCTAGCTTTATGGCAGGGTAGTGGATAATCCCAGCAAGCCTGCACCTTTAGTTTCTGTGAGGTTCAGGCTGGTTTCTGGCTGTGAGAATGGAATCTGATTCTTTCAGCCTGCAACACACTCTTGTGTGGCTTCTGCTGGCTCATCTCTAAATGTGGCTTCTTCTAAACTCATCTCCATGACCTCCTGCCAACTTGGACTCAGCAGCCTCACTCTGACACTGGGAGCTGCTAGATGTAGCCAGTCTGCAGCTATGCTAAGTTCTGAGCTCAGCTGCCCTCTCACTAGGATGGCTGCCAGGCAATTGCCATCTACTGAGGCCATCAGAACCCTAGTAACTCACCAGCCACTGCAGTCTGCTGTGTCCACTGTTCTGTTTCACTGGTGCATTTCTCTGCAGAGGCCTCTTGGGTCCCCAGTAGTCACTGTGCATCTGCAGATTTGAACCCCCCCCCCCCATGTGGCATCCAGACTCAGGGAGAAACCCTGCCGGCCACCTCTTTCTTCATGAAATCTTTTCTTTGGTCTATGAGGTTCAATTCCTCAGCTCTTCCCTGGGTCCTGGGGTCCCATGTCCTTCTTCTCTTCCTCGTGTTGCTATATTCCAGCATCTGGACCCTGAATCTCAGAAAGTGTCCTTCTCTGCTGCTCACCACTCTGCCATCTCCTAGGAAGTCTTCCCTACTTTTGTCTTGAGAAAGCTTTAAATAGAGATCCTGGGACGATTAACTGTGTCACAGTCACAAAGTTGTGGATCCTTGCAGATTAATTGTGGAGATGAGATGCTATGCAATAAAGACTGGGTCTAGCACGAGGGTCCCGGTGGGGCTGTGGCCACTGGTTTATCCCACTGAGTGAGGGTTCCCAGGAGGGCATCCGTGCAGACCAATCCTCTGCTGACCAGTGCAGGGCCACTGCAGTGCAGGGGGGTCCTTGGGGACACTGACCTTGACCACCACAGCCACAACAGCTCTGTGTCCTATAGATCCCTCTGCTGCGGCACTGGTGAACCTCTTAGAGACCGAGGGCCCAAGCTGCAACCCAAACCCACTCACTTGTCACAAAGTGCCAGCACTGCAGTTGAAAATGGATACTGAGGTCTCGGTTCAGAAAGAGCAGCTCCTGCACTTGGCTCACATGTCCACAGAGAGGGCTCTGTGTGCCTGCTGTGGTACGTGTGCCATAGGTCTGCCACCACTGCTCTACTGGGAATTCCAATGACTGGAGATAAAAGAGGGACTCAAGGGTAGTGCTGTGTCCTCTGGGCAAGCAACAGGGAAAGGTTTGCCTGAGCAAGGAAATCCCCTTAACATGTTTCTGTGTCCATCCAGCCATCTATCTATCCATCCATCCACCAATCAATCTCTCTACCCACCAACCCATGCACCAATCCAATTATTGAATTTTCAAAGTTTTAAAAAGTCTAGTAGCTCTTAGTGTGAAGACACAAAATAATTCCATCTTAGCACCAATCCATCCATCCAACCATCATCCATCCATCCATCCATCCACCCACCTGTCCATCCATCTGTCCATCCATCCCTTCATCCACCTATCCATCCTGCTTGTCTTCTCATTGTGTACTTTTGCAGAGAGGATCAGGATTCCATGGTGCTGCTATAGGAAAACAATTTAGTTATAAATTTCTACATAAGGAAGTCAAAGCCAGTGACATCTCCACTTTTTCTCAACAGTTTATTTTTAAATTTTTTTTAACAGTTGATAAGTTTAGAAGCTCAGGTTCAAATCTAGCTGCATAAAATGCCACAGTTCTTTAAGAAATCCCCAGCTAGTCAGTTCTGGTGTTTAAATTCAACCTGACTTTCTCAGGTTCTGTTTTGTATTGGTCTTTTTATTAAAGAAAAAATCCAACAAAACCATTTAATATATAGTTTTGGCAATATTTAAATGTAATACACAAAATATACTGGGAGGCAGATTAAAATTAAAGGAAAAAATGAAGAGTTTAGAGAGAATTAAGTACAGATTAAGTAGTAGGGGGACCATCAACAGAGTTAGGTATGAAACTTTTCATCTTTCTAGAAATGGTACACGTGTTAACCCAAGTCTTTATGTCTGAATTTGTGTTTTTTTGATGAGGGGAGCAGGATCTTGCTAAGTAGTTCACATTGACCTTGAACTCACTATGTAGTTCAGGCTGGCCTTGAAATTATGAGTGACGATCCTCCTGCCTCAGCCTCCCAAGGGCTGGGAGTATAGATGTGTGCCATCATGCACATCCTACTGATGAACTAAGATTAGCACAGTGAAAATCATGTTAAAGTAAATAATCTGATGATAAAAAACTAAGAGAGGTAGCAAAGGCATAGTTACAAAGGCAGAATTATTTTTTTGATCTGAAATCGAACCCTTACAACCAATTTTGAATTTTCAAAGTTTTAAAAAGTCTAGTAATTCTTAGTGTAAAGACACAAAATAATTCCATCTCAGCCAACCTGTCCGTTACACGCTGGTCTGTGCTCCCCACCCCAGCCCTGGTCCTCAACTGGTCCCCGGGGTTCTTTGTTTTTGTTTTGTTTTTGTCTTTGGCCTTTTTGAGACAGGGTCTCACTGTGCAGTTCAGGCTGGACTTGAGCTTACTTTGTGAGGCTGGTCTCGAACTTGCAACAATCCTCCTGCCTCAGCCTCCCAAGTGCTTGGAGTACAGGTGTGTGCCACCATGCCTGGTAGCTGGCCCAGGTTCAATGTGAACTCATCTCAGAAAGAGACCTGAAAATATGACAGCCTCTTGTCTCTATTCACACTCAGTGCATTTCATTCCAACTCCTGGACAGCTGACCCGGTCAGTCTGGTACCGGGAGCTGGGTCCTGATGCAGCAAGGAACCAGACCCTTGCTTCCTTGGTCCTTGGCTCTTTGTCCCCTTGGTGACAGAAGGACACATGGCCATGCAGAAGCACAGGAAGAATTTGTGGTGGGTACTGAGAGCCTTCTAGCAAGAGGCAGCAGTGCAGGGAGGCATCGCCCCAAGTGTGAACTGGGACCATTTGGATAGGTATCACTATTTTCCTAGAAGTTACATAGGAGCTTCACAGTGTCACCCAGTGCTCCTTAGACGGCCAGTGCTTCCTCAGGGGCTTTGATCATGTCAAGAATTTGCTGAAGGTAAGCTCTAATTTAATCCAGGCTGGCCCGAGGCTAGAGGGTCTTTAAAGAACCTGATGCCCTCAGCTGGGGGCTGAGCCAGGGAGCCGGGTGCCAGCTCTGGAGTTGGACGGCCAGTGGCCAGGTGTCACAGGCACTGTGCACTGCACGTGACCCTGGAGACAACTGGGGTGTCCCTGTGCTCTGCAGGGTCATGGCTGTCACCCATTTGTACATGACTGAAGTCTGCTTCTTTACTCCCCTGGCCAAGCATGCTATTTTAGGACCCCCCCATTTGTGCTTCAGGCACAGGCAGTGTCTCCTGCCTAATTCAGTTAAACTCGGTAGTGGGACACCATTCGGAAAGAACTGTTAGTCCACAGCCATACCACCGTGAACATGCTGGATCTCGTCGTCGGAAAGAAGCTGTCAGAGCCACACACCTTCCCACTCGGTCCAAGCTTGGCTATGCGTCTGAAAACACAGCCCGACCCACCCTTTAAGAACAAAAATTCTGTGGTTTTAAGCCTAAGTAGAAAGGATTATCTCAAGCTGAAGGCAACTGAGAACCAACAAGGGAGAAACACTCTCTGCCCTCCTTTTTCTCTTCTTTCGTCCAGGAAGAGGAACGCGGATTTCCCTCCATGAAGATGCACAGCCCTACCCCACGTGATCCCCAGGGCTTCCGACAGGGCCCGCCCCCACCCCCCACCCCCAGCCCCGCCCCTGAGATTTTGCTTCTTTCTTGGGAAGCCTTTCTGCAAGTAGAATGAAAACACCGGTAACATTTGTACTACTTTTAACAAATCTTTTCATCTGTTAATCTGTCTTCTATCAGTTTTGCCTGCAGGCCCCGGCCACAGAACATGGGAGGGTGGAGGAAGATTTTTCTTACTCTGAGAGAAAAATGTCACTGGACAAGGCCTGGGAGGCTCTCGGAGCTGAGGTCAGGGCCTTGCCCACCCTGCCTGCATGACAGCTGCATGCTGGCCAATGCTGCTGTGGAAAAAGAATTTCCTGGATGAGACTCATTAGTCAGAAACTCAAAGTATGTACTCAGAGAAATGGAGTGTGTGGGGCTCGGGGGTCATGGGCAGTAGTTAAAATTCAGGTGGCTTTTTTGGCGGTGGGAGTCAGCCTACAGTAGCATCCTGGTTTCTCCTGGGAGGAGAGAAGGGGAGAAGTTTACATGCAGCTGTGTCCCAAAGCTGTGTGTTTTTTTAAACTATGGTTTCCCCGGCTCCTTCTGGCCTGGTTTCCACCTCTGTTCCCTGTGTCTGTGTGGCCCATACTTCTGTCACGCACACTTCCCTGCAGCTCTGGCCCGGAGTCCTTCCCTGCCTGTGCCCAGGTACCCTGTTCATCCTTGTCCCCGTCCCAGTCTCCATCCTGTCCTGAGAGCCCCAAGCTGCTGGTGCCAGGGGCATCAGTTCCTTGGGGAGCAGAGATGCCTCTGTGTTTCTATACCCTGCCAGCGAGGGAGCCGCGTGTGAAATTAGGGAGACAGCGCCGGTCACCTGGCATCAAAACAAGAGACGTGCTAGGGCTGCTGAGTGGAACCAAGGAAGCAGGCCTTGTCCCCAGGAAATACCGTCCTTGGTGGGTGCGCCTGTGCGTGACCTTCGTGGCAGAGACCTGACTCAGTTGCCGTCTGGTGCGGTCACTCTGGCGTGTCCCCAGGTGTGTCTATGGGGGCTCATGTGGTGGTCTACAGGGTAGTGGAGTCGACGTGGTCTTCTTGGTCTGTACCTCTGTGTCTGATTCCTAGAAACAAAGCTGCTGCTCAGAAGTCCCGTCTTCCAGCCGGTTCCTAGTTGGGAGCCTGGCGTCTGCCAGGAGTTGATGAGAAATCGCAGCACAGTGATGTTTTCTCTCCCTCGGTTTGCTCTGAGTTTGACAGACAGTGATGGTGAAAGGGCCTTGAGTGGAAAAAGCACCGGTGGAAAAAACACTCCTTGCAGCTCCATTCTGACCTGGGCTTTCTTCCATCACTTTTTCCACTGTGTGGAATCAGTTCTGTTCTAAGGGCCCCGCCCTTTGTGCTTGCACTGCTGTCGGCTGGTGGAGCAACCGCCAGTGCTCTGGACTCCAAAGATGACTGCGGCTCTGGAGGGTCTCCTCCTACGGTTCCCATTAAATTTTCCCATTGTTCACACTGATGAAAGTCCAGCTGCTGTCCAGCCATCGGGATGAATCAGCGTGTTGTCTGTAAAAACTGACTCTTGTGTTTAGGAGAAGAGCAGCTGCACCCCATAGCTGCCCGGTCCATTCTGTGTGGCCACAGGTTCCAGCACAGCCACGGTTGGAGTGACCTTAGCTGGCTGTGGTTTATCAAGGGCTTGAAGCTGTTGTGCTGCGTGCTGGTCATTGCAACACTTGGGAGGCTGAGGCAGGAGGATCTCCCTGAGTTCAAGGCCAGCCTGGATCACACAGTGAGACCCTGTCTAAAAAACAAAACAAAACACAACAAAACAAGTACTTTGGTCCCATCAGGACGCAGGAGCCCATCTGCTGAAGCAGCCAAGCCCCACAGTGTGGGCTCTTCTGTCCATTCCTTGAAACAGCCACTATTGCTCATTCACACTAAAAAGTGGAAGTAAACCACAGAAGTGGACAAACCCCAAACTTAAATCCCGTTAGAAGGTAAGCATGCTCACTGTTTGGCACCCAGTGTGAGATATGTTTAATTAACGCTAAATGTAGCCATCTCTTCCTGCGGTCCTAGACGTTGCCACACTTGCCCGAGTCTGCTATGTGGTCCGGGGTGGGGAGGATGGGCCTCATGGCTTCCCCTTATGACCTGGGTTGTAGGAGTGAGTGTCTGAACAGGCTCCGTGCACACGGGGCATGCACACGTGTACACAACACGCTTGTGCACACTCGTACCTGTGTGTGACGCCTGTGTGTCCTCGCGGCAGCCGTGTGTCCCAGTAGGCCGTGTCCCCGCAGCAGCAGTGTCCGTTCTGGCCCAGCTCTGGCTCTGCGCTGCCCGGCGCTGCCCTCCGCTTTCCCTGCGCAGATTTCCACCTCGCTGTGGACACGGCGTCTGTTTTGGGCAGCACTGCAGGCCAGGTTCTTGGGTTCTCACTGCAGTGCTCTGACTTGGGGTCACAGCGGGGGAGACAGCCTCAGGTGTCCGAGCCCCAGTGAGCTGCAGCCCGAGGTACAGACGCAGATGCTGGAGCTGACTGACCCCCAAAGCCGGTGTTGGTGAGCTTGAGCAACACCGCACGTCCAAGTGGCTTCCGGGACCCCCCCAGTTGCCACAACTGGCTTGGTCACAGTGCTGTCCAGGTCCCACGCTACTGCACCAGATCTGGGAATCACAACCCAGCTTCTGCAGCGGCTCGGAGGGTCCCAGGAACCCTGGTTTCCATGGCAGTCCGGAGCTGGATTTGGTAACTCCAGGAATCGACCAGGAGGCCAAGAAAGGCAAGTTCTTCCTGAGCAATTTCTCAGTCCTTGAAGGCCACGTGGGCAAACTAGCGGACACGCACTTCACCCAGAGCACAAGTCCTGCTCCCTCAAAACCACAACTGCTGGCTAGGCTCAGACAGGGAGGCCGAGGCCACAAGCAAAAAGAGATTTAAGGTAATTACACCCCTAATTTCTCTTAGTTCATTGAAAAGAAAGGTTTGTGCTAATATTGTTTGGACAATTAAATGCCAGTATCTTCTACCCTAGTATCTTTTTTTTTTTTTTTTTTTTTGTCTTTTTGAGAGAGGGTCTTCATACATAGTTCAGGCTGGCCTTGAGCTCACTTTGTAGCCCAGGCTGGTCTTGAACTTGCAACGATCGTCCTACCTCAGCCTCTCAAGTGCTAGGATTACAGGTATGCACCACCACGCCCGGCTCTGAGTAAGTGTCTTGGTTAGTTTTCTTTCTTTGCTGAGATAGAAAACCTGATGCCCAGAATTAAAGGGAGGAAAGGGTTATTTAGCTTACAGTTTATGGAGGTTTTGGTCCATGCTCAGCTGGCTCCAAGACAGGTAGCACATGGCGGAGGGCAACAGCCCATGGGTGGAAAACAGCAAAAGCAGCAAGAGCAAAAAGGGGGGAACAGCGGACAAGCCTCTTCCCCCCTCAGGTTGCATGCAGGCCCCGCCCCAGGGCAGGCGCGCACTCCCGCCCAGAATCCCAGCATTGGACCACAGGACCATAAACTCTAGAAGCCGCCCCATGACTGTATGAGGCTTTAGGGGAACATCCAGATGCAAACCATGACAGTAAGTTAAGGATAACAACATGCAGTGTATTAACCATTGTTACCCTATTATCATCTTGTTTTGAAATATTTTTCCTCTTTAAAATAAAATTTAAAAAGCAGGAGTGCTGTGGGGCAAAACTTCCTCCAGTTAATGTCTGGGAATCAGCAGAAGCAGAGTACAAACACGAATGAATGGAAAAAGAATTGAGTATTACGTTGTCAGAATCCTGACAGCGCTAGAAAGGAATCAACTTAGTGATGATTTTTCTGCCCCTCCCCTCCCTTCCCCTCCCTTTCCATTTTTGGTTCGGGAGGTTGAACCCCACATCCTCCTGCCTGCTCACCAAGCACTGTGCCACTGAGGTACAACCCCAGTCTTTTTTATTTTTTACTTCAAGAATGGGCTTCACTAAGTTGCCCAGGTTGGCCTCGAACTTGTGACCCTCCTGCCTCGGCCTCCTCAGTGGCTGGGATTGCAGGTGTGCAGCATCACGTCGGGCTAAAATTCCTTTCTTTGTGTCATCCTTCCTTATGACAATTGTCCTTATATGTATTATGTCCTGTCCAGATATCGGGCGCGAATGTTGGTAAACTATCAGGTGACACAAGTTACCCTTATTATGCTCCATGAGTACAAACTTAGGAGATGAAACACAGCGGCCCGCCAGATAGGTCTCTTCACCCTTGAACATCCTAGGAAGAGACAGTGCACAGGCTAGGCTTGGGTGGGTCAGGTGGATTTGATTCAATGTGCCACAGTGAGTGAATTATTTAATTTGTAAAACCAGGAAATCAGAGCATTTCCCATGCAGTAGACCTGAGAGCCTGCTTTCTGCCCTGGCTGTGGCCCATCCTGGGAGGTGTGGCCCTTACTCTACTGGGTGGCAGGAAGCCCAGAGCTGCTAGGGTGGGTCCACAGAAGGCCACACCTGCTTAGGATGGAAAAGTCACTTAAATTTTACTTCAAAATTCATGAAATTGGAGTTTGAAGCAGGCTTCTGCATGGCAGTCGTCTGGGATCACAGGGTACTGTAACCCTCCCTGAGACACGCGCCCACCAGACCCGCTTCTGTCTTGCTGGGCTCTAGGCATCGCTGCAGGGGGCTGCCCCGTCCTCATGCTCGTCCTGTCCTCGTCCTCTGCAGGAGCTGCTCCCGGAAGCTTCCAGGGCTGTGCTGAGTCACCAGCCCCAGGGCCTGGACAGTGGGCTGCAGGAGAGCTGTGGCCAGCACTGGACTGTGAGTCCCAGGTGCCATTGAGCAGCCGGAGCAGCTGGGCCCTGGGTGGCACTTGGGCCTGCAGGAGTGTGTGTCACCACTGAAGGGCCAGGGGACCCAGGCGTGTAGGAGGAGCCCAAGGTGAAGACTTGGGGGGGGGCGGCGAAGCAGGGAGGCCCAGGCGCGCCACCTCTGCACCCGGAAGGCAAGGACAGTGCCACAGCAGAGGCTTCGGGGCCGCTGGGCTGGCGATGACGCCGCGACACCTGTCAGGCTCCTGGAGGATGAAGAGCCGGGAGAAGCCTTGGTCCCCCGAGCCGGAGTAGCCAGGCAGCAGCGACCACAGACTGGCAGAACCGTCTAGGTGCTAGTGTCTGGGACCAAGCCTGCCCCGTGTCCCAAACTCGCTGTCCTGTGCTGGGAGAGAGGAGGGAAATGAGTCAGCGGTCTGCGGCCGCCAGGGAAACTCTGAGGGAGCTCGAGACGGCACACAAGTCAACAAAAGAAAACGAAATAAAGCCAGGCCAACACAGCCGGTCCTGTGGGGTCTGTGTAAGCAGTTTGGTTTCCAGTGTGACCTTGGGGACGAGGTCACAGCTGTCAGTGAAGATACCTTTCAGGATAATGGCGGATGGCGCTGTGCTGCCCCCCCCCCCCCCCCCCCCCCCCCCCCCC